>JAODAH020011387.1:0-10917 GCA_027574865.2 Coproporus ventriculus | reverse complement strand
TAGATAGTAAAATTGATATTCAATTTATGATTATTTAGTGCCCAGAGAAACATTCAGTTGAGTATAGAATTTTCAAAATTGTTAGGGGAAAGTCAGTCAAGGAGTAGATGTATCTGTGCAGGAGTAAGTGGTTGGAGGCTTTGCAGTGGCCCGTTAGACGGAGAGGAGTAATTATTAAGCATTCCAGTACTGGCGCCAACTGACCTCCGCTACGGGCCTCATTAGCCAAGTCAATTTGCCATGAGCAATACATATACACGCACAGGTATGCATAGCAAGTGTGGAAAAGAGAACACAACATGATCCTTGCATATTCCCCGATCTATTTTCAACTTCTATAATTATATTATATGTACATATTTAGAAAATACATATACGCACACATACATGTTTCATGTAGATGTAATAGGTGCAAGCTCGCTGAAAATAAGAGGAGAACCCGTCTTCGGAGACGGGTGCTCGTTCGCATTCTCATAAAACTGATAAAATCTCCGCTAGATACGTGCTAAGCTAGGTGTAAAGTAAAGTTACTCCTTTTTTTGCAAGTAGTACACCCCTTTAAGTTGGTAGATTTATAACCGCATTTGACCCCATGCAAGGCTGTTTCAAGGCCGAACGTTGGCCGATCTAGCCGCTTTTACGAGGCCGTTTCTTCACTTTGCTCTCATTACAGCTTACAGAGCAATTCCACGCCGCGCACTCTACTCTTCTTTTGCACCTTCTCTTATCTTCTAACACGCAACAATGCCCTCCGTTCCATGCCATCGCACTGACAGGGTCATTGTCACCAACTCTTTGCCTGCTTACCTCCTATTTACGAAATTACCTACAATTCCAATAAAATCCACAAAAAAAAAATGGATTCAATTACTTTCACTACATGAATCTCTATTCCAATATTAACATTTAATTAATACCACGTAATAAACTTGTTTAATGAGCAATTTTAATTTCTTTTTTTTTATCTACCGTTCGCGCGCCCCAGTCATTGATCCATTTAGATACTGGGCATGCATGCTTAATTTGTATTTATAAAACCGGCGGCCTTGTCACTGAAACTGCCTCTCTTGAACTTGACCGGCCCAAAATCGAGAACGTGTACCTATCTCATTACATTTTACCGCAAACAGTACATAAAAACAACATTGTTTTTGCTTTCCTTTCTTTTGATGTAGAGACAGGCTGCATATCAAAAGCTCATCTGGGTTCAAATTATCAAAATCTAATTTGTTTTTTGAAAACGCCCATTAAATTTACATGCTTATCTAAACTACAATATAAAAACAGTAATAACATTTTCTTGTGTACTATATGACTTGAAAACTTGTTAATTGAAATAAGAAAAACTTCATGATGTTTTCTTTTCCAATTTTCAAAAGGTTTACTTTAAATTAAATTTTTTATATTGAAAAATTAATCAAAAGTTAAGTGGCAGTTTTGACCTTTCAATCGAATCCCAATAAAAATATTCTTCAGATCGATTGTATTAAACAAAATGTTTCAACAAAGTTATTGATTGTATTCAGTGAATTGACCATAGTAAATTGAACAACTTGCGGCTTGAATGATGTAAAAATGGTCATATCAATTTATATGGCGGTTTTCTGAATGGCTCATGGCGGTATTCACCAGATACATCACTTGGGATATTTCTTGGACGCACGAACACACATCTATGGAAGGCACGACGAAATAGGTCCTTCAGGGTACCCATAAATCAGACTAACATTTTGATTTCAAGCTCGCGCAACCAACAACAAACTTCGTATTTATTTACATATGCAGCACGCTGTAATTAAAAATCCATAAATTTTCGGTGTGTTAATAAAAAAAAAATGAAACTAGAAAAGCCAAGGACGATTGCGACTCCTACACGTTCCTTGTGTATCAAGTCAGAGCCGCGGGTGGCAACTCCAGATCGGCGATACGTGCCCTTGGTGACATCTACACTATCGGTACGCGTAGGAGACATCGATGATTAGTTAGGAAACAAAACCCATAAATTTACGCCGCTAAGATATACAAATACAGCATAGGAAAAACGACATTAAAACACATACACACAATCCCTTTTACTATCTTTGGTACGGCTTAAATGTATAATTAAAGTGCTAAACAAGGGGAGGTAAAGGGAGATTACTCTCGCATGCTTGGAGATGCCTACAAAACGAGTACATGCAACACATCACTAATAGCAAAATAAGAAATATTGAAACGTCCGCCATTTACAAGTAAAAAGCAAATTATGCAATTATTAAATGCTTTGGCTTCTTTAAAATAATTTTAATCGGAGTAAAAAATGTAAAAAAAAAGAATCAGCGCGCTAAATCAGTAAACAATATCATCAATCCTAAGATATTACAAGCGTTCGTTGTTAAATTTTATCATTATGAGATCTTTTTAACAGGAAACTGATACTAATCTATTACACATCATTATAATTACAAACATTAGAAACCATAATGAATTGAGAATTTTTAATGGTCGTACGAATAAATAATTTTAAGATCAATAAATCTTCATTAATTAGCATGATTGCATAATTGCGATAAAAATAACAATACTAACTGTAAATGATATTTTTTTTCATCCGGACAAAAAATCTAACAAATCAAATTTATTAAAATTATCTGTACCATATATGGACACTAATTTTTATTTGCAATTTTTAGCACAAGCTTTTTCAGATTTTTGATCATGGAAATCTTAAGCAGAAATCTAATAATGTATATAAAGAACAGGACTTATTCCAAATATTTTGTCAAACATGTTTAATTTAATTGAACTGTTGATTTGTCACAACGTAACTAAATAAGAAAAAAATTAAAATATTAATAAATTAATTTACATAAGTTGTTAAGTTAATGATTTGCTTAATTGGTGCTCTATATCACCTAAATTGGCATATAATTTATAACTGAATCTAGGATCAAGTAAAAAAAATAGATTAGAACCAATGACCCCTCATGTATGGCTATTTGAAATTGAAAAATTCCAAGGTGCGCTCGCGTTTGATACATTTTCTAAATTAGATGCTCAAATAAAATTAATTCCATTACATACAAATTTATTAACTTCATAAATAGAGGTGATGACTTTGAAATTGTATACCATTTCTGACCCATTAAAACTGCTAATTATAAAGGAGTAAGGTTTATAAGAGGCGCGCGTAACGAGCTGCCAATCTGAATTTCGTTCACTTTAATATTAATAATAGCAGGTGGTATTATAACCGTATATTTTAGTAGCATAAAAACAATGTAGAAATATTAGAAATGGGCAGTGGGGCGGGACGTAAATCTCTCCTTGAGAAGGTCGCGTCGATCTGAGGTTAATATCCGTCCTATGGGGACAATCAATCAATTATCTAAACGAGGCACGATCAAAGAGATTTTAAAGATTACTAAATTGAGTAGCGCTCTCCACAATATTTTTTTGTCCTATTAGACGATCGGCAAATAACTTCAAATTAGCTCTTTTTGGGGTCCCATAAATCAAGATACAACTTTAAAAAATATTTGAGTTATTGAAATTAAAAATAAGAAAACTCAATTTTATGCCAACGTTTCACTTTATACATGAGATCATCTTCAGAACTTTTCATTAAAATAAGAAATCTCAAATGGGCCATTCAATTTTCAACAAGGAAAGAGTTGGATCTAAAAAAACTTCTTCGAGTAAAAATAAAATAAAAAGTTATTGATCTCTCGAGTAAATTCTGGAACATTTAGCTCCGCCATTGAATTTAGGAATAAAATTTACTAAAAAATTAAATAAATTTTTGACATAATTTTCCTTTCTCCTCTACAAGCTGCAATTTATTTCTACAGGATCTTTAAAACCAAAAGACTTTTCAACAGGTATTGTGTAACTTTTTTATTTGAAACATGTCAACAAATTGGTTATACGTTTTGAAATTTCTGGTATATGCATAAAGATTTAGCTTTTAGCCGTTTAGTTCACACATAAAGCGAATATTTGCATAATGCGACCATCAGTTAAAGACATGTCGAATATTTTTCTGTCATAATTGTGTGGTGGAAACTACATATGTATAACTTGTTCTGGGTAAAAAGCATCTGACAACTCTAAATAGTTACTTTCTGTGTTATATGAAAGAATATAGCATACACGCTGTGTATAAACTTGTATACAAACAGCCATAGATCATACTCTTAGTGCAAGAAATGCCAGTTACGCATGAACACGATCACCATATGCACAAAACAATATGTGTTTTTACCTACCAGTTTTCTAAACTTAAAAATGTTCCTTATCAAAACCCATTTATCACTCGTTAAAAATAAATAAATTTACATAATTAATTAAAACAGAAAGGTGCGAGTGAAATGCAAATGTACGAATCGACTTTTTTCCACTTAATTAAATTCAATCAGTTTTGTTTAGTTACTCATGTAACACCTACTCAAATCGATTATTCTAACTGTTCCTGAATACTAAAACATCTGTCGCGGATGTGTGTCAAATTTTGTTAACCCATATTAGAAAAGAAATATTTTAAAAAAAAACTTACTATTCCGATCTGGTCTTAACAAAACTTTTCTAATTTCGGGCCCAATCATTTCTTTCCTCATATAACTGTAAGGCATTCAAATTAAAATCGGTGCGTATTAATAGTAATGTCTTTATTTTCGATTATTTAATGATAAGGTGTGGTAAATTAGAAAAAAAAAGCGACGGGATGCTGCCGGATTTCTTCATGCAAAAACATCATTATTTCGGTTTGTGTTTCGTTCGCGTGTAATTTTATAATGTTACAAAATATATCAGAAATGTAAAGAAATAGGAAACCTGTGATTAAGAATAATTTTTACATTTTAATTCCCTAAAAGACTTCCATTAATTTTTTTTTCCTCTTTAGTTTGTGCTTGGTATCTCATTTTAAGTGTCATCAATAATTACCACTGATTAAAGATAGGTTTAAAGGAAAATCTCGAAGAGATTACTACTTCAGGTGTCAACAATAATTATAGTAGCGCCTAGAGGTAACACGTTCATAGAAAACGCAACGATTGCAGAGGAAATTACAGATACAGGAACAATTATACTAATGCTGAATGGACATAACTGGATGATTAGAAAATTGGATACAAAAAAAGAAGTTAAGAAAATAAGTGGCAATTAGAACCAATTGGCAAGTTTTAGAATAATAATGATGATAAGTGGACAAATCAGTTCGTTTCATGGATTAATTAAATGGATCATGAAATAAGAGTCGCATTTTGAAATTTATAAATATTGTTTGAAAAAATATTCTGAAAAAAAAACAAATTCTTCTGGTGGTCCAGCATCTTTTAAATCGAATGTGAAATGTTTTGAAAAGATAAACTTTGGAAGAAATCGATTTAATCAGATTTAATACGACAAACAAAATTTATAGCAAGGCTTAAAGAAGGCAGAATTTATAAAATTTTCTTGATCAATTTTGTGGTGTTGTGTGGAAATGAAATATATATATAGTTATTTCATTTTTCTTTTTTTTTTTGAAAAGATATTCCGCATCAGCATGCATTCCCGCAAGAGAGCCGCATCTATTTACAGCCATCGGCCTAACATGAACAAGTTTTTGTTCTTCAGAAAGTATAATTTTAGATCTTGCGCATATATCCGACCGGTTTATGCTAATGTTCATGCGAGTATTTCATTTGCGGCGTCACGTCGCGTACGATATTTTGCAATTGCACCAAACGGTGGAGGATGCAAGAGAAGAAGATAACCATTTCCAAACGTGCGCACATTTAATTATTATTGGTAGGCGCCGACCGGGCTTCGCAAAGCTCAAGCACGCACTACATTTTATTTCAATTATAAATCAAGCGAGGAACCCATCTCTCCACATGTAATTAGCAAATAAAACGCGCGCGCGCGCGCCTGATTGCTATAAAACAGAAACGAGCGCATGTTCAAGCGCGCGCTCTTCAATATTTTTATCCTCTTTAAATAATTCATCAATAAATTTCAACACACGTATGTATAATGTACAATTAAGGAATTCTTATTTTAGAAGAGCGTGCGTGTTCTATGTAGCGACCACATGTAGTCTTGTACCGCCAGAAAACACCCAATTAATTGAATTATTTATTGTCCGTATCATTACGCAAGATAATACAATCATATTCGATTACAAAGAGTATGTGACCTAACCGTGGGGTATCAGAATGAAACGAACAAGCTCGCTCCTTCCGCCTTACATATAATCTCTTCATAGATACGTACTACATGATGTATGTGTCTGTGAGAAATTAGGTGATGAACATGCACATAATTATTAAACTGTAATGTATATTGGGCAATGACTCCACAAAAACCTAAAACGATAGAAGAAAAAGAAACATGAAATATGAAACAGATGATTTAGGTACTACAGACTTCTTGGAAATTTTTAACCGAAATCCATGTTACAAACAACGAAGACATAAATATACATAATGATAATTATCAGGCACATTGCTTTTTAATAGATACTATTAATATCAAATTTAACAAACTTATTAAATATTTTAATTGACTCTTGATTTCCCAAAAGTCGAATCGAACGGTTTGAAAAATGAAAATAAAGAAATAAACTAAATAAAATAATTTATTTTATATATGAAAGTCGTGTGTGATAATTTAGTTATTAATTTTAATTTAAATCTATCTCCCCTACGTACCCACATCCAAAGCAATTTACATGAAAATTAAATACCCTCGGGACAATGCAATCACAAAAAGAATTTGTTAATAACACAAAGCTGTTGATGGGTCGCAGTTGGTGGCGTGACGTACTTTCATCTCCTCAAATCGTTACACAATAACCAAATAAAAAAAAGTACGCCATGCAACCGGACCGTTCACTTCAAAATTTTCGATAAATTCGATTTACAAGGTGAATGCCAAGAATTCTGAGCGGAGTGAAATAGTACGGCTACCTGACGTGCTGATCCGCCTAGACCTGAGGCTTCCTCTTCATCTTCCGTGTCTCTGATTAAATCGTTGATATGCGCGCATCATATAATATACATATTTGTACACAATTTCATCTTCGGATTGGATGCCTTGAAGGCACATAAATCATGATACGCGTACAGTAGTTATCCTCAAATGCAATCAATCGAAGAGGTGAAGAAGAATAAAGAAGAATCATCTATTCTCACATCATTATTAACATCTCAATAAATATATTCACACAATAATTTAAAAGTTATGATGTTATCGATTTGAAATTTATTATTATTCATTAATTGAATATATGTACATATGTATAGTTATCTTATTTCCTGCACTCAATCACAATTTTAATTATTATTAATAAACATAAATCAAATACAAACGAATTAAGCAAAACGAGGAAATTAATAATACAAATAATTTGTGTGAGAAATGTAGCTGCTCCTAGTTGATAATTGCACAGCTAACACTTTTTCAGAATTTAACTCATTAGGGTCAGGTATTGCTACCAACCGCTATCCACTCAAGGATCTCTTCAAAAAAAAATTATTTTTTCGGACGAGGTGAATAAATTTAATTAACCGAGAAAAAAAGTTTTAATTGCGTGGCTTCTGGAATTTCGGTGCGATTGGCGTGCTCGGGTAATATTTTTGCGCATTTTGATGATCTTTATTAACGGATCTTTGCATCCCGTCGTCCAATTTATCACCGGTGCGATCAAATCGTTCGTTGTCTTGTACGATCGTCCGCGACCTTGTCGAAAAAAAGTATACAACGACTATTCGGATTCCATGTAATTTCTCACGTGGTGTTTGGCTCGGCGTAAAAAATAATTGAGTTCATTATCTCTGTAGTGTACTAGTTTGCTAGCACGCCACATCACTATGCCATAGCTATCGTGGCTCAGCATTTTGCACACAATTATTAACGAACAAGTGTTATATTACACGCAATTAGATAGAGTTAAATGTTACACGAATTATTTTTTTATTATTTGTTAAATCAAACGGCAGTTTTAAAACTTCTTCAAGAAATTTATTAATAAAATAGTGATCCCTGGATATATCAATTAATCAGGAAACCATTTTACCAATTTTCTTCTTCTTCGCATTTTTCTCTGCGATTCAGAAAAGTGGTTATTGAAAACCATCGTAATTTTCACATAGCTTACAATTAAACAATGATGCACGATACAAACACACAATCATAATTACATACATGTTTCGTTTCTTTTACATCTTTTTATAAAAGTGTACCATAATAATAATTTACAATCATAATACTGCAATTGTGCATCATTATAAAATCTGATATGAATAATTAGAATAAAGATGTTAAAGAAAGAAAAAAATTCTTCGCAAATTTTAAATTACTGCCATAAACAGTGCTGGTTTATGAATAATTCCACTTGTTCGGATTGCACTGCAACTTGCGAGTAATTTGATAAACGAGACGGCTGGTGCTCCTGTTCGGGTCGCAACGGCACAACTTTAATATTTTATTTCTGTATTTTCAATTAGTACATGTTCGAAAGGTAATAATAAAATAAAAGAAAATAATACTTTTTAAAAATGTTATCAACTTAATTTTAACTTAAATATTTTAATAATCACCTTTTTCTTAATGTTTAAAGTATTTTAATTAAAAATAATAATTAATTATTTAATGATCATCCTATATATGTAGTTGATGTTAGTATATTTTTTATCATTTGAAATGGGTTTCGGTGTCACAATTAAATTAAATAAAAATAGAAAGATTATTACCTCAGAAGAATTTAATTCTATGTGAACCTAAAACATGCGATGTTTGAATGAATGTTTTTTTTTTGCTTATTAATTGGAAGTTGATTGGTCCAGTTTCGCATTAAATTGCAAAACTTTTTCACCTGAATGATCTCCTCTCGGGTAATACAGCCGACTTCTTTAACAATGGACTAGTATTCGGGCTTTCAATCATAGCGTCCGTGACATTGGCGGAATACTAACGTAGATTATGAACTTGTTTATTATAGTTTATACGATACCGTTATACGGCGGACCTAGAAACTCCCCAGGTTGATGGAATTTAGCACGTTCCATGTGCATTTTATATGTCACGGTTATAACTAAAATTCCCATAGCGAAAATAAAGGAGGATTGTACCTAAAATCGCAGTAATTAAATCTATTAAGGTAATTGCAGGTGGGAAGCGTGCGCAGACCCACGAATCTCCTTACATGCATCGCCAGATAAAATTTTATAAGTTGTGAAATCGGACACCTATCGAGTGTGGTCTTCTTCCAAAAAAACGCGGTATTACTTTAATTAAAGGATCCGATTTGTTGGAGGCGTTTAGGGTGCATTAATACCCCCCTCCCCTCGCTCTCCTTTTCCTGTAAAAAAATTAAAAATGTGTTTTTTCTGTTAACTCGCAAGATAGGCCGCGTTCTCTTCTTCTTGCTAACCTGACACACGTGAAATATTTGAGGTCATCGCACCAAAATTCAATTACTAGATGGATATTACGATCGCGTATAGTACTTACAGGTTATTATTTTTGATTGTATATACCCGTTGGAGAGGCATCATTCATTGCATTATTTGAAACGTTTGTGCATTTGATTTATTGCTCTTTGATTATACTTATATTTACAGACGGATTTTTAGGAGGAAAAAAACTTTAGGCGGATTCATTGCATCATACAGCTTCTCACACGTTATGTAATTTAAAAGAACGGTTTGGTTAGTGCAGCCTTTACGAAAATTATTAATCCTATCGTGCTCTAGTAATATTTTGCTGTTTTATTATTATTTTTCTATTCTTGTTCCAAATCAAAACCAAGGAAAAATACGGCAAGACCCCATCCCCTTTCCTGCTCTGATGAATTTATGTCTTTACAACCATGAAAATATTTGCAATTTGTTGATGTGGATAAAAATTAAAGTAAAAAAAATAGTTTGATTGCCATTTGTGAGATTTAGAATAATCTACCATATAGGAAATAACTATTATCTCATATAACTTTCGTGAAAATGGCAAAAAATCCTTGAAGAGAATTCAATTTGGACCCAATTTCTTAAAGTATACGCCTTTTCCATGTTGTTTAAATAGAGATCGCCAATTGTATCCCAGGTCCATTTCTATGATCTATGAACCCATATAACTTTAACGACAGGTTAAAATACAGATAAATTAACATTTATGCATTCCTTTATACAGTCTGTAAATAGAAGTCAATGTACTGTGTGCCGTGTTTAAACATGGAAGGAGTAGAATAATAACATGGCTTGCAGAAGAAGCAAAATCCACATCCAGATACACGTGCATAGAGTCTTCAACATCAAATATTAGACTTTCGTCATTTTAAGATTTTCTATAAAATATTATGTTAAGGTGGAAAGACAAACACACCCGGCGCTCCAGGAATTCCATAAACAAATAGCGCGCAAGAAGGAGGAGTGCATCTAAACGATTTGTGCAGTTAGAATCAAAGTTTATTACCCAAAGTCGTATAGTAGCTATTAACAGCAGGACAGATCATTTTATAAATTAAAACGAGCGCGCGCGCGAGCTTCTCCGCAGGAAGAAACAGCAACGGTCGCACTCGAGCCCTCCAAGATATTCTTACATAACACGCGAAATAGCACAAAACATATGAAGTAACGGGTCCCTAATCCATAACTTTTTATCATCCACTTCTTGTGCGCTTCATTGGCTCGATTACAAAGGTCGTTAACATTGTAATTAATTATAATTAAAATCAGATTATCAGCGTCGTCACATTGTACCGTAATTTTCATATTTAAACCTGAACAACAACGGAAGTAAAAAAACTGATAAAGGAAAAAAAATGAAAATGAATTAATTGTTACTTAATAAATACATTAGTTAACGTCAGGGAGAGAAAAAGAGATGGAAGAACAGCAGCGCGTCCCAACAAAAAGAAACTGTCTTAAATGGAAAATTATACCATCATATAACACA
>JAODAH020011350.1:0-16194 GCA_027574865.2 Coproporus ventriculus | reverse complement strand
TGTATATTTACAGAAATTCATATTTAACTTGTCACGTTAAAATTTAAGGGGTACCTTTCTACCAGCCGATAAAAATTTAGTTTTACCGGACTGTTTTATCGGACTCGGTAAAATTTTAACGTGCTAGGGCACTTATAGAATAGCAAACTGGTTTAGCGAGGGGTTAAAAGTTTAACCCCCCCCCCTTTAAATTTACCGTGTTTGTTACAGAATACAACCCATAAATCGGATACAATAAATAATAACATTATACTGCTGATACTGTTTTTAGAAATTGTTAATTTTTTATGAAAAAAAATATATATGTAGGTAAATTGTAAAAAACTAAAAAAATTGACAATTTATTAATTCTATATCTACAACTGTGTTTTTTATCAAGTTTGCAAAAATAAACAACGTAAGCTTGAATAAAACATTTTATTTATAACCTATAAAGGTTAGGCTCATAAATTTAAAAAATTCATAATATTCCTTATATTTTATATTATAAAATATCATGTGGCCTTTGCTGGCTAGTGTTGTGGCGCTCACTAGCATAAAGTGGCCTTCACTGGGAAAATGACATTCGATACTTTTTGTTTCTTTTTTTTAAGAATGAAGCAATTTAATTTGTCGGAAATTTATAAACAACTGTAAAAGACCTATAACAACATATCTAAACATGCCTGCTTCTAATCATTTATAATGTCATCACCCAAAAGAACAAAAAATGCAGAATTTTTCTTAAGGCGGCCTTCACAGGCTTGTTTACCCTATGTTTTGTTATAAATGTAAATTGTTGCTTGGGTATTGTACAATTTGTGGCATATTTGTTAAGTTTAGAGTTCGATATCCAGAATAAAAGATTATTTTGTTGCAAAAAACAATTTGTTTTATTTTCCACATTTGCGTAGATGTGGTGTCGTCCGAGATTAATTAGTTGATGAACCCTATTCTACTGAAGAGAACCAGGGTAGGTACGACCCATGAAAATAAAGGAGCCGTTACAAACTATAACAGATGCAATTTTTTTAAGTTAATAATATCGACGCGCAAGACAAAATGATTGTTGTATTAGGCGCCAAAACAAATAAATTTTAGTACTGCAATGAACTACTTCTGTTGCCAATATATGCGATATTCAAGGTTAGCTCCGAATATTATTACTGTTGGTAAAGCATGTGGCATCTACACTCGGCTTTTAAAATAGATTAAAATTTATCTAGGTTTTATTACCCTAGAGGTAAATATACCGCTTGTAAAATCGGACCTAAGTAGATAAATAAAACTATATATAACTACTATGTAAAGGGTGGGCCATCTAACTCTTGGAATTTGACTCGGTTATAAAAAAACTAGTTAATATTTTTCCAAATTATGAGTTTATTAGAAAGATTGGACATTTTCATTTAAGAATGAAATACAACATCATTCAAATGACTACCACAGCTGGCAAAAAGATCGTTTGGTCGAAGATGCGCATTTTAATCGAAAAATCGTGTTTTCCGATGAAGCTAATTTCCAATCACTGAGGCTATATCAATATTCAAAATTGTCGCATTTGGAGATCACGGAAACCACACATGACTATTGAGCAGCCTATGCATCCACAACGAGTAATTGTTTGGTGTGGTTTCTGGTCCGGCGAAAATGAGCAAGTGCCGCTGTTACCGTCAATAGCGAACGTTACCGTGCTACTAAACGAATTTTTGTTTCCAAAAATTAAAGAGGACATGGATGACATTTGGATTCAACAAGATGGGGCCACTTGCAACACAGCCAACGTAACAATCGATGTTTTGCACACTGATTTTGGAAATCGAAAAATCAGCCGAAATGCTGAAAATTGGCCGTCTCGGAGCTGTGATTTGACCCCGTTGGATTTTTTTGTGAATTCCATTAGATTATTTTTTGGAATGAAGGCGATTGATGTTGCATTTCGCAATATGGACTCATTCACATTGTAGGTTTATATCTGCAATTCAAATATATTCCCACAATTTTCTCTTCCTTCTTTTTAATAATTTTAGATAAGTGTTACGCTAACCATCCAAAGACGATTAATGCTTTGAAACACGAAATCGAAGTTGAAATTCATGCAATTGAAGCCGAAACTATCGGAAATGCACTGAAAAACTGGGTTGATCGGATATGGTACTGTCAAACCAGACGTGGCAGTCAGTTGAATGATGTATTTCATTTTTAAATGAAAATGTCCAATCCTTCTAATAAACTCATAATTTTGAAAAAATATTAATTAGTTTTTTCCATAATCGATTTAAATTCCAAAAGTTAGATGACCCACCCTGTATAATATCACTTTATATTTTCCCCATTAATTTTTATATTTAATGTAAAATATATCACATTAAAGAAAATTAAGTCGACTATATTCATTTTTTCAAAATTTATCTACCGTTTCCGTTACTTTTTAACCCCTTCCCCCTTCCGCGTTTGAAAGAGTCTTTAAAAAATATACCATTGACAACTTATTTTTTATATCTTCTATTGATCGGTCAACTTGAAAATCGATTACAAATAACATTTTACCCCCATCTTAGCCCATGTTTTAAAATATCTTGTTGTGACCTACAACTCAAAACAAATAAAACAAGTAATAAAACTGACCAAACATCAGTACATATAAAATCTGTAGGAGTAGTAATGGTTTAACATCCCCCAATGTTGCAGATCACGGAAAAAATATTGGCCGTAAACTTGAAGCAAAGAAACAAAAAAGGAAAGAAAAATATGGAGAAGATGTGATGAACAAGATGGGAAAAATAAAATAACCTACTATATTAGAGATGTCTAGGTGACATTTCTTCATTATTGGTTGCCTCTACGACCTACTAGGAAGAGGTTGAGGTAATAACATAAAGCAAGGATTCGGAGGTGACAGACAGATACCTACCCGTTCGCACTGCGATACTCATAGGTCATATGTATCCGAAGAATTCGAGTAGTCCCTGCATTTTAGCCGAGTGGATTCCATTGATTACTTTTTGGAATGAAGGCGATTGATTACATTTCGTAATATGGACAAAATATATTCCCACAATTTTCTCTTCGTTCTTTTTAATTTCTATGAAGATGCTAAATTTATAGGTGAACCAGATTGGAACTAATGAGGTAAGGGAGTGGAGGAGGGAAGAACTGAGTCAGCTCCTGAATCTGTATTCTTTTTAGAATATAATACGCGTATCGCATTCGTGAATCAAATTAGGGAAACCAAAATTTTAAAAAAGACCTAAAGACTTTACAAATAATACACAGGGTGTAAAGAGTTGAACATCATACAATACAAAATTATATACAACAGAAACAATTTATTACGTCTTACAATTAATATTTATTATAGAAGTAAAAAGAAATAATTTTCATGCAAAGTTTGGGAAGCGATTAAATAAAATTGTTGCCTATTTCATAATCAACATTTTCCATCATAAAAAGGTCATTACAAATAATTCTTATAGTAAATTTCTGGTCGACAAGTTTTGCGACCTTTCATTTTGGTCATTGACAGTAATGGGTTAAAGTCAATCTGGCTGTTATATTCATAGCTTGAAGTTCAGTCAAAAGTAATTTACAAGCATACGGCATTGTGATACTAGAAACTTGTCCTGAGCTTTTACAGCTGTTGCACCAACCACAATACCCTAGGCGGCCACATTTGTTACATACATCCACTTCACATTGGTCACTTGAAACCATTAAACGCTCCACAAGCATCATACTGGAAAAAAGATGTCATCACAATCTTATAAATTTACAACACTATTGTAATTATTATCTGAATAAACTCACAAATTATTTTTGAGAAAAATTGATATTAACTAGCAAAATTATATTTTCAGTTTTGTCCCTTGGACAATTACAGGAAGGATTAAGTACCTTAGCATCGGTCATAGCTGATCCTGAGCTCAGGTAAAGGATTAACCGACAACCTACTTCTACAAAATCCAACTATCAAAGGAGTCTCGTATTGGATTGAGATCAGGGATACATCTATGGGACAGAAAATATGTGAAAACCATGAAGTAGAAATTGGGTAATGGAAGTGAGAGATTAAGTAAAGTGAAGGTGAAAATTGAGTAATAATAGAACATAATCCTAATAAAGAATAATTGAGTCAAAAAATTTAATTACTTAGTTTAGTAATATTAGGTAAGGTTAAGGTATTTATTTAATTCTGTGTACATTTGCTAATACTTTGTCTACCGATCTACCAAAATGAACTTTCTGCTTAAAATTATGGAATGTATGCAAGAAGAAAATATGCATTGTCTTTGCTTTAATTTAAAAAATTGTTTAGATTAATTATAAGACTACTAGTCCAGGAAAATTAGACGAAAATCGATCAGATTTTTGAAGTTTAAAAGTTTTGTGTTTTTGTAAAAATGGGTACTGTTTGGCACCCGAAAACATCTGGCATTAGCGGTGATAGTTATACCGGGTGTTCCAAACTTAGTCTACACTCCTCTTAACTTCAAAGCAACCAAATTTTCTGCATATACTAAACCAAAATTGAGCTTTCACCCAGTCCAATTACTTTTTTCTATCAATTAATTTGACGCTATAAATTAAGAAAAACCATTTTCTCGAAAATTTTCATTGCAATTTTTTTATATACAATAAAGGAACACATTAATAAATTTATTGATGATGTTATTTTGCAAAAATTCAAATTAGATTTCGAGTTATAATCAAAAATTAATTCATTTCTTGTTAATTTATGCATTTTCTAGTCAAGTGGCTGTAAAGCATTTAAAAGTACTCAAGAGGGTAAATAATATTGTGACGATTGTGGTTGTCCGTTACTACCTGAAAGTGTGACGAAAATCCATGATCGCACAAAACAAGAAATTAAGTAGGCACCTGTTTGTTTAATTCAAACCGCATTTTATGGTGTTCCATAAATGAAACGGATGCTTACCCGACTAATTTTTATTACTAGGCAAATTATAAAAAAATACTGTTTTAAACTTCTATGAAATTTGCCTTATTTTCCTGGATAATACTTAATATTTCAAAAATTCCGGAAATTTTTATCGTCATATTCGTGATCAGCAACCTCAAAAACCCCCGATGAATTAAATTTGGCTCGTTTCGGGCAGGTTTTCACTTGATTCTCCAAAGAAAACCTGGTGCCCAGGACGACCTAGCACCAGGTATACTCTGGAGATTTTATATCGTCATATTCGTGATCAGCGACCACAAAATCCTCCGAGTAACTAAATTTGGCTATTTTAAGTTCATTTTACACATTTTGCAAATTTTTCAGAAAAATTGCATTGGAAAAATGCATTATTAGCATGCACAAATTGCAGATGACCTTTCCCCCTATATCAAACAGGTAACATTTTTTTTCTTTGGCACTCTTAGAATCTAATGCAATTTATTGCAGACCTATCCATCTTGCCGGGAAAAATGCAAGTTTTTTATTTTTTCACTATATTTCCTCGTCTATAGGTCATATAACATTTTTTATCTAAATGACCACTGGAATATATGATATGTTTGTCGGTCGAAACGTGGAACACCCGGTATATAATGTAACAATTATATTAGTTTTACCACTTAATAGCATACATTAATCCCGCAGGGAATATCGAGAGGGAATAATAATTATTTATGCAACTTGGGTGTAAAATGGCTCTTTATTGCCTGAGCATCAGTTTGTTGCCCGAGCCGAAGGTGAGGGCAACAATGATGCGAGAGCAATAAAGAATTTTACGCCCGAGTTGCATACAAAGTTATATGCATGACCTAACTTTTAGTCAATAGCACTGATTGATTCTTTACAGTCTTAGGACATTTTATTCCGAGTTTGAAATACACGCGAATAGAAGTTGGACTTCTGAGAGACGGACACTATTGTTTTTTTTATGATTATGACAGAATTTGACAAGACGCGCAGCCTTCTCCAGTTTCGTATTTATTGTTACTTGGCAACAATATTATAAACATTTGACAATTTTACATAACATTTTTCATTTTGGCATTTCACATTTAATATTCTGACGTTTTATCATTTCATATTTTAAGATTTTAGCAATTTGATATTTAATATATCGCTGGGTCAAATTGAAGAAGATCGGATATAAAAATACGTCTGTAAAACGTCGTATGTGTGTGCATCTGCCTAAACTGTCGTATATAGAAATCCATCGATCTAACGCAAGTATTTGTGTCCGTCTTAAGTGTCCAATCTTTCATATACGATTTTTTTCAAACGCATTATCACATTTTACAGATGTATTTTTATATACGACAGTGCAGACAGACGCGCACATAAACAATCTTCTTCAATTGACACAGCGATATTCTCATCTTCCTATTTTAAAATTTCACTTTTTGTAATACGGCGCTGTTAAGTTAAAAGCATTCATCATAAGAAGCAATGACATATTCCCAATATTGCACAAGGTGGTCCAAGGAAAATCGATTAATGCCCATGCGAAAAGCAACATAACAAATAAAAAACCATCTAAACCGATTTTAAATACATCGGAATCGCAAATGAATAATTTCATGTCAGTTTAGCAGTGACTTTGCTGATTGTCCTCAAATTTGGCAGATTTATTCACTATGCTGCGCACTCACACGACGGTTATCGAAAAGATATTTATCGTAGCGCCGTTACCTGAAGTCGGATTTCACCACACGCGTTCAGTTTATCGGCGAGTATTTATCCGCCGATAAATATCTGCCTCTAAAACTGTGTGTGAATGTGTATCTACGATTTTTATCGTCAGTCCGTTTTCGATCAGAGGCGAAAATCGAAATCGAAGGCTTATTTCACCACACACATACAGTCCTCGAACGAATTATTTGATCGATGCGACGGCCTTTTCGATGATCCGAGAGATTTTGAACTGAACTATTTTGATCGTCGATTAGCAATCGGTCTAGCGTGTGGTGATGTATGATTATTATGCTCGCCACTCACACGACGATTATCGAAAAGATAAAAATCGTCAGTCCAGGACTGAGGATAATAATCGTGCATCACCACAAACTAAACCGATTGTTAACTGACGATGAAAATCGTTCAGTTCAAAATCTCTCGATTATCGAAGCATTCACCACAGACTAGCGGGTCTCGGATGTGTCGGATAAATATCGAAGAGGCCACCTTCGCTTCAGTCAAATAATAATCCGTTTGAGAACTGTATATATGTGGTGAAATAAGTCTTCAGTTTCAATTTTCGCCTTTGATCGATAACGGACTGACGATAAAAATCGTAGGTACACATTCACACGCAGCGAATGTGTGTGGTGAAATCCGACTTCAGGTAACGGCGCGTACGATAAAAATCTCTTCGATAATCGTCGTGTGAGTGGCGAGCATTATGCTCAGTCCTATACTGACGTTTTTATCTCTACGATAATCGTTGTGTGAGTGACCAGCATTATGTATAGATACATCAAATCCCAGAGTTTTAGATTTCTGAGCCCAAACTGCATGAATTTAGAAATGAAAACTGAATTGAATCGATACTACCATCGAATCGTATAATCGTGTGCTATTTTTAAAACCAGAGCGCCCTTATATAATATTTCTTCAAACTACTTCAAACTGCTTGAAGGCGAAATTTGATGCCTCGTTCAAACTGAAGGTTATAACGTCATGCAACCAATTTAACCAAACTAATTTGATGAAAAATTTGATAATATGACACAGCCATTAAGTATCCAATGTAAACAATTCAGAAATATTTAACATTTTTAATAAATAATTAAAAGAAACAAAAATAATAAATTATAATAACAACTGCACCATTTCATAAAATTTATAAAATGATAAATTATTATTTTATTGCTAACTAGTAATCCCAGCAGACGTTGTCCTGCCCAAATTTCAATATTTCTGTGTTTGATGTTTGGTACTACATCGAACTAGAAACCAAAGACTTGTATTAAAACATAACCTATGCAAATATTTCAACTTCATTGTTTATTTAATGTCGAAGGGTTGAGAGAAATTTTAGCGTGAAATTTGAAAATAGAAAAACCGTTTTTTGGTTTTGTAACCCATACTTTTACGGTGTTATTACAACTATAGCGTTGATAATATCAATTGATCAATTGATGTTGCCATTAGAAAAATATCCCTCGCGCAAAGCGCTCGGGATAATTTTAAGCAACATCAATTTCACATAAAAATCGGGAAAAGTATTTTTGAATATACAAAAGTGCCTTGTGATATTACTGAAAAATTTTACTTCAATGCGCCTTAATTGAATATGTATCACTGATGTTTTTCAAATTTTTATCTCACGTGAAAGTACAAAATCTTTTAATGGACACGATAAAAAAACACCCTATATAACTTTTGCAATATCTATAATTATTCATTTTGTGCAATCTTCAATTTTATATTAATTTTTCTATGTTCTATTAATTGTTTGATTTCTAATATTTTTCTTTTATTTTACTATTATATTTATTGTTAAAATTTTATTCTTATGCTGCTTTATTTAGAATTACTAAAGTTAATACAATTTGTTTTTGTTTATGTGACATTTACATCTTTTATATTGTACCCTAACGAAGGAAAATTTACATAATTCTAAAATGTTTACACTGTTCTCTTACACATTAAATGTTTTTCGTAGATTGCTGCTCTACGACGGATTTTAACTTAGAGTGTTTATAATGACACCAATCAAAAGATTTTTTTTTGTCATCTAATGACATGCGAATTAGTTAAATTTCTGTTATATTTCTCATTATTTTCTCAAAATTCGCAATAAATCCAATTCGGAAAATCATATTACGCCATGACACCTAAGACAATAAATAGATTCAAACGTCATTCAAGTGACAGATTCGTTATGCCGTTGGCCACTATGATTTTAAGATTTCCAATTTTCTTTTATGAAATCAATTGGAAATTTTCTAAAGCAATAAAAAAGTTCCGGTCGAATTTCTTGTAAAAGTAAAATTCAATAAACGTCATTAACTTCAGTCGCATCGTATTTATTAGAAAATTGTTTATAATACAAAAATAACATAGGGGAGACCAGGGCTAGTTTACAAAAGTTCATGTTTCCGAGCTATATATAGCGTTGGAATTTTTTTGTTAGTTAAATACCATTAAAACGAATGAATATCCACATAAAATTTGAAACAAAACTGTGTTTATTAACAGCAAAAAAATGTATGTTTTCTAAGCATGAAAGTATTCACATCCACGATTTTGATATTTTTAATATACGTGTGCTAGTAAACTATATATTTATTTTCAAATGGGGGAAAAATCTATTGAATCCTTAAATACATTATGCCGTATCAAGATTAATTTAAAATTCATTCATTTCAATTTTTAGAACGATAATTTACGAGAACTAAAATAGGGCAAGTTTTCCCGTGTGAAAACTTGCACAAATTTGAGTTTTTCATTTATTTATGTAAATTTATTATTAAGTGTAAAATGTTTACGTGTATTAACAGTCTATCCGAAGAATCTATGCGAAAGAAAAAATTTATTTATTTCTTTGCAAAGCAAAATATTATTATCTAGAGTTTAGGGAACAAAGATTCTTTACGTTTGTTACATGTTATAATGGTTAAAATAACAAATTAATTAAAAAAACAATTTTTTAAAATTTTTTCCCATTTAATAATCCAGGAAAATTTGCCGTATAGACTGAGAAAACTTACTTCATATGCGGGGCAAATTTTCCCAAAATTAACGTTTCAGAAAATGTTGTTTTATTCATTGTAGGGACGACTTTCCAATTATATTGTGTTATGTTCACAAAGTATACTCATTTAGGTACCAAATACTGCGGAGCTATTTATTCAAACCTACATTACAATACTAGAGAGAGCAAAAGACCCAAACTGTGAAAATATGTCCCGATCTCCCCTTAATACATTTTAATAAATGGAAGAAGTTACATTATAACAAACACATCTAGGGCACAATGTTATGAAATATCCAATTTAATCAATTTTAAATTAAAGCACAAAAATCATAATAATATACACTCCTCAAATATTTCGTTCCTCAAAGAATTAATGTTTGGGTGAGAGGTTTTATAAATTTGGCTTTTCAGGTGACCAAACAGGAAGAAAATCGTACGGAGATCTAGCAGTTAGTTGATAATTATTTACCGGAACATTTTTGTTAGTAATTTAATATATATTATTTTTGTATATAATAATTTCTGCGCTAATCCGCATAGGTTTCGAGATATTTGCGAAAAACTGCGAGAAATTACTATTTTACTCCTTTCCCACATTAGATTAGATTAGAATCCAGCGGGTCGAAAAAAACAAAATTAAGGCGGAATTCCACTGAGGCAACATTGAACGACATGAGGTATAATACATGTTTCTTAGTGTTGCCTGATTATTTGTGTGCGACTATGTGGCCCAAAAAATTGTTTTCTCGTCGAAGTTTGGAGCAAACTACAAGTCCCCCGCTCCGATTGCGGTGATATAACGACGACACTGTTCGACACGTTCAATTTTGTCGAGAGGTGACGCATACGTGCCAGCAACAACACTCGACACGTAGCATGCGACAAATAGACATGTTTCTTGTGGCATCGTGTTCCTTCAATGGAAAGACTTGTGTAGCATGTTTCAATGCCGCATGCTAGATGTTGCCTAAAAGGTTGAATCATTGGAATTCCGCCTTTAGACGACAGAGCGCATGCGATGTGGGGAGACAAATTCCGCATGCAACATTATTGAATTTTGTGCCACATAGTCGCACACCTATAATCAGGCAATACTAGGAAACGTGTATCATGCCTCATGTCATTCAGTGTTTCCTCAGTGGAATCCCGCCTTTATGAGTGAGGAGGAAATATGTAGAATATTGAAAAATACTGACCCAATCATAAAAAAAAATATATTGAAATTTAACGATGAGGAAAAAGTTAGCAGTAAGAAAAAACCTAAACAAAATTTACATGTCAGAATTACTTAAATTTATACATTCATAATCATATTTTAAGAAAATAAATTACTCATTATCATGTAAATTTTGTTTAGGTTTATATATATATATATATATATATATATATATATATATATATATATATATTGTTTTGTATAATTCATTTTGATGATATATATTTTTGAAGTTTTGTATTGTCAGTTTATATTTGGAAGCCCAGAAAATGATTGCATGAAGCAATCGAAATATATTAACTATGCATTTATAATAAAAAATTTTACTGAATATACTTATTTATATTTTTATTAAGGGGAGGTAAGAGAGATTCGTTTTGTCGAAGTTGATCTTAACACCACTTAAACCAAACTAAGATTTTACAGAAAAGATATTTTTGGGTTGTAGTCTTAGCTGAAAGTTTATTTTTTGTCAAGTCCTTATCGCAAATTATCGTACGCACCCCACATAAATCATTTGTCGGAAGTTCTTAAGGACCAAGCGCTCACCCCAATTGCTGTTTTGTATTTGAAATATATATTCAAACTTTCATGCAATTAGGAATTTTAAATCGGAAAATCACGTAAAATAATTTTAACACTTTTTCTGAATAATTAATAAATTTTTTTATGTTCCTAAAAAAACATTTCTGATTGCTTTTATTGAATAAATTTTTTACTTTCCACCCATTACTGCGTAAGAAAATTATTGTAATAGTGATAAAAATCGACTTAGAGATTTTGATCGATTTTAATGTTTTAAGGTTCCCTGAACACGTTTTGGATATTTTCGCGATGATGTCTATACGTATGTGCGTGTGTGTGTGTGTTCTTGAGGACTTCTTGAGAACACAAAATAAAATAAATAAAAAGTTCGCATGTTTGTTGAAATAAAGTCATAAAGCTATATTTTCACTAATTTTCTTTTTTTTTGTAAATGTTCTTGATCTTTTTTTATTGAACGATTAGCGGAAAAGTACAACTTCCCATTTTTATCCCGTGAACCAGACATTATACAGTGGAACTTGTTTAATTCGAACTTCTATAATTCAAATTTACCGAGCAATATGCAGGAAGAAGAATCCATAGAAGAAATACCTAAACCAGTAATAATAGTTTCGCAAGCTCTGCAAAATATCGAGAAGTTGAGAAATTTTATAGAATCCTTCACCGGTGTGGAAGAATTTCCTTATCACGCTGTAGACCAAAATCAAAATTTAGAATAGACAGTCGTAAATCTATTAAAATGGGAAGGAAAAAAACAAGTACGAAAGTGGTTCTTTTTATTTTGGAATAAAAAATCAGCAAAACAATGAAATCGAAAAAATTTAAATTAACAGTCATCGAAGACTGCCAACAGAAGTGAATAATTAATATTAATTAGGGTTGGTCAATAATACTGCCCTTGAAAATGTTTCCAACCGTATAAGAAAAATTTCACGAGTATAGGTGATGAGGGCACCTTTTACTAGAAATTTTTTCGGTCATAGAAAAAACCAGCTGATTTTTTTAGCTATTAACTATTATCCCGGGGTTTTGCTTCAGGAGTTAATACATAAGAATGTAAATCACAATAAAAAGGCATAAATGTGTCCACAATATACCACTTGAGATTTGTGTTTCTTTTACCTACTTCGATGTGTTTCGGCTACCCATTTAATTTAAAACAAACCACTTGAGATAAGTTTAAATTTTTATGACACTTCATTAGGTTCTCCCCTACACCGAACCAGAGCCACCTATTCGAAATTGCTTGAACTAAAAACCAAGTTCAACATTGAAATTCGGGTAAATTTCATCGCAAAATTATTCAAATTTGGTAAAAGATAGGAAAAATATTTAAATCAATTTGGTTTCAAAATTACTGTAGAATTATGGCTACGTTTTTATTTTTTTGATTTTCTTTTTATTTTTTTATGTTACATTTGATTTCTTGAAAACAAAAACAAATTTCAAAAAAAGGCACATATGCCAGAAATTCTGCTATTTTTTAATAAATTTACACAAAAAATTTTTTGAAATTGCAAAAATTGTGCGAGCTAGCTATGGACAAAATTCTGATGTTCACTCGTACGGCCCCTTAAGAGTACTCTGCACAAGTGATCTAAAGTTAGACCAAAGAGTCAGATTAACGAGGTAATACGTTTTCTCAACATTGATTTATAGAATGGACACTTCGAGACTGAATACGGCAACAATCAAAAACCTAGAATGATTCGAATTGTGGGTATACAGAAGAATCTTAAAGATATCATGGACAGAACACGTTACAAACAACGAAGTTATGAGAAGGTTAAACAAAGAAATGGAAATAATATAAACAATTAAGATCAGAAAACTGCAACACCTCGGACATATTACACGTGGGACAAGATACGCCAGGTTTCAATTGATTTTACAGGGAAAATTCTTGGGAAAAAGAAGTTTAGGAAGAAGGAGAATATCATGGCTGCGCAAGTTGAGAAAATGGTACAGATGTACATCGAGCGAACTTTTCAGAGCAGCCTCCTCCAAGATCTGAATAACCATGATGATTGCCAACCTCTGACGCAGAGATGGTACTTGAAGAAGATCTTAAATCTTGTAACTAATTTAATGTGTATGCAAAATGCACTGTTTGTCTTGCTATCTCATTAAAAATAAAGTTAATCATATGCATATAATATGTAAATGTCACAAGTATATGACTTAATTCTAAATAGCACTTTAAGTAATTTTTGTCCCCTGATGATTTTAATATCATATAAATTTCATAAATATTGTTTACTTAATTAAATCCATCAATTCAAAGGGTTTACATTCGTACTTACACCTACTAATTTCAAAAGCTTCATCTAATAGTACTAATATACAATTTGAAAAAGATTAACTACATGTAAGAATAAATTTACCTAGCTCCATATCCTATCAAACAATCACGTTCCATCTCTCCCAAACGTAAGCCTCCATCACGGCTACGACCTTCTGTTGGTTGACGAGTTAAAACTGCTCTAGGTCCCCTGGCTCTAAACAAATCAAGATATTGATATACCAATGTCATGCAAATTAAAAATTATAAATACCTTGCATGCATTTTATCCTGCACCATGTGCTTTAGTTTTTGATAGTAAACTGGACCGGAATAAATATAAGCTTCTAATGGTTCACCTGTTATACCAGAAGTAAAGAAATCTTTCCCCTGATAATTAAATCCATGCTTGCAAAGTTCTTCACTTACATCTGTCACTTTTGATCCACCAAAAGCAGTACCATAATGAAATTTACCTATAAGAAACAAATAAATTCGTAATCTAGTTAAATTTAAGCATGGTTACAAAAGATCCAAATTTTACGTAAAGAGTATAACAAAAATATTTTACAGGTTCACATCAATCGGAGTGATGATGATTACTTTTTGATTTCTTGTAGCAGTATTCATCGCCATTATTTATAAATCCAATTTCCTATGACGGCATTGTTAAAAAGTATTTGTTTTAACATACAGTTTAGTTGATTTGACAATTTCTTTTTCGGTCAGATTGCAACTTTTAATTAATAAAAGATGTTCTATTGTCAAAGAAAAATGTAAATAAAGTATCTAAAATGATTAGCATGTAAAAAATGTAAAGTGTGCAGACAGAAGAAAATAAGAAAAGCAGTTGTGTATGAATGTAAAGTTTGTTATGGACAACTAGGTTTTTGCCTAAAATGCTTTGAAGATTACCATAAAATATATAAATAGATGGTATATAGATGATTTTCAAATCAACATGCTTATTTATTTTTTTAATATAATTTCCTTTACACGCTAATCGGAGTGTTTGGTATATTTTAAAGATTTTCATACTTCATGTCGACCACTCCGACACAAAAAAATATATTATTAAAAAAAAAAAAATTGTTTGGGCACCAGATATATCCTCAATAATATATGTCGGCAATGACCATGTTAAGAAGCCGAATGCACCAACATTTAACATCTCTAAATCTTAAACATCTTCTCTTCTGCTAAGCTTCTATAACCAATTATAATGATAATAAGAATATAAATGTTATTTAATTATTACCTTCTAAAAGGCCAGCCTTCCCGGCTAACAGTTCAATCAGCTTTCCAACTGTCATTCTAGATGGAAATCCATGTGGGTTCATAATAATATCTGGACAAATTCCATATTCATTAAATGGCATATCTTCTTGTTCCACAATTAAACCAATTACACCCTTTTGACCATGTCGCGAACTAAATTTATCACCAATTTCAGGCCTTCGAGTTTGCCTTAATAAAATTTTAATTAACCCAGAATCTTCTTCATTTGTAGAAACCATTACCTTTTCCACATAACTAGGTTCAGTATTTCTATAGGAAACTGGAACTTCTCGATATTCAACTGAATTAGTTGTGTTGCCTGGGACTGACGAAAGAACTGGTACAGATTTATTTACAAGAATCTACAAAAAGTATATAATTGTAGTAAGAAACATTACAACTGTCATATTAGGTAGTAAACATAAAATTGAAATAAAAACACTGATTTCAGAATAACTAAACCTTTAAAATTGCAACCCTCTTTTAGATCACCAACTATCATCCGAGTGTATATGTAAGAGTGACAATTTCTTCATGGCTAGATTGCCTGCGTGGTAACAATAAAGTTACTCTACTGTCAAGTCACCAAGTGTAATAAAAATTTCTTGTGGGTACCCACACTTAATGTGCGCATACTTAAATTAATCTTGGTACAAATTCTTCTATTTATAAGTTCAAATTATTTCTATTATATATTTAAGTATAGAGGAATCTGGGGCTAGTTTACACAAGCGCATGCTTTCCCATTTGCGATTAATTAGTGTCCCGATCTACTTATAGTGTTGGAATTTTTTTTTAGTTAAATACCATTAAAATGAATTAAGACATAAAATTTGAAGCAAAACTGGGTTTGTTAACAGCAAAAGAAAATTTGTTTGTACTTTTTCTTGGCATGAAAGTATCCAGATCCACGATTTTGATATTTTTAATGTACATGTGCTTGAACATAGTACACTGTGTATTTATTTTTAAATGGGGGAAGAATCTAGAACCCTTAAGTATACGATGCCATATCAAGATTAATTTAAAATTCATTCATTTCAATTTTTAGAAAGACAATTTAGGAGAACTAAAATGGGGCAAGCTTTCCCTTTTTTTGGGGGCAAGTTTTCCCGTGTGAAAACTTGCACAAAATTGAGTTTTTCAATTATTTATGTAAATTTATTAATAAGCTTAAAATGTTTACATATATTAACTGTCTATTGGGAGAATCTGATTAGAGCTAAGCGAAAAAAAAT
>JAODAH020011335.1:0-21576 GCA_027574865.2 Coproporus ventriculus | reverse complement strand
TAAAACCGAGAAGGAAACTTTAGGTGAACTTCTCCGAGTACATTTCCCTGGAGGGACAATCTACAATGGATCCCTAACAGATTAGATCAGTCAAGGACCGGATGTAACTGGCAACAGACCATCCAAGGAGGATTGGCTGACTGCTAAGAGCGTGATCACGTTCGAAAGGGTCAAACGGGCTGCACACTCATTTGAACATTTCAAATCACCAGGCTCAGATGGAAATTTTCTCAACATGTTTCAGAAGGGTTCGGAACTACTGTGGCGAAGGCTCTGCAGGAAATTAAGGGCCAGTATGGCCCTCCAATACTTATCGAGATCATGGAAGCTTATCAGGCTGGTTTTCATACCAAAAACTGTGGTAAAGCATATTCTCGTGCAAAATCATACCTATTAGTCTTATGGCATTTGTACTAAAGACAATGGGGAAAATCATCAACAAGAATATTAGGGAGAGGATATTGGTGACTTATCCTCTGTCCCGAAACCAGTATGATTACATACCAGGAAGATCAACAGAGAATTGCACCCAGCCATCTAACAAGGAGGGCGGAAGCTGCTCTGGAAAACAAAGAAATTCTACTTGCTGCTTTCTTGGATATAGAAGGAGCATTGGACAATACAGACTGGAGGAGTCCAGCGGCAGGTAGATAGACTAAGACAAAGGATGGTATTCACGACGTTTGCAGATCAGGCTCTACCATCCAGTGTGGCTGGAGGTTGCCTTCAGGGAGGAGTTTTCTCACCCCTGCTGTGGAACTTGGTTATGGATAGACTGCTGGAGAAGCTCAGCAATGAAGGCTTCTCTTCCCTAGGATACACAGATAATCTAGTCATCTTCGTTGAGGGAAAATTTAATAACACAGTCCGGGAGCGCATACAACTGATCGTGGTGAACAGATGGTGTGCTGTGGAAGGACTGAACGTGTCATCCCCTAAGACCACCATAAGGGGGCGCCCATAAATTACGTGAGTGTTTTTGCCCATTTTTTGACCCCTTCCCAATTTGCTTAATTATTTTTATTCAAAACTTAAGCATTTAATCCAGGGACATTAGTCACAATAAATATTGCGCCCAGATCATATTTTTTGAAATGCCCTATGGCATGCGCAATTACTTTGCGATATCGCGGGTTCTCGTCGGGACCGCCGTCACTCGAAATAATGAGGACAGGCTTAACTTCACCATCTCCGTTCTTCATAAAATTGAAAAAAGGCTCAAGGGTTAAAAGAGTAAAAGTCTTGAGTGTGGCTAGTTACACTTGAAGAAGAGTGCTTGCCACTTCGGATTGCTATATATGTTGGTCCATTATATGAGATGGCTTCTGGCCGCCCCAACCCATTGGGATTCACTTCACAAAAGGCATATACATTCGGAATCAATTTATGCCTTGGAGCAATTAAAAAGTCGTTATCCGGCAGCGACACTTTATATTCAACGTTTATTAGCAAGGGCGCCTGCTTGTTTGCCGCTGTCAGTCCTATGGGAACACGGATTTTATCATCTTGAGATAAAAAAAGTCACGGACTGAGTATTGAGGCTACGGTTTCCAGCGACCTTATGGAGGTTAAAAAATGGTATTGGTCTTGGTGTGCTTTATGATGGTCTGCTTCAGGACGACTCAGCTTCACTGGGGCAGTCACTGTGTGGCGCTTAGCCTTTCGAGTATCTGCCCGTCTAGGCAGTAGTTGAATATAAGTAGCACTTCGTGAAATATTGAATCTCAGTTCGACTAACTTCTCAGTAAACTCAGAAAGCGTATAGATAATGCGAACAATCTCATACCAACGCCGCTCCTCAGCAGACGCACCAAACGTAGCTAAATTAGCTATTGCTTTCAGCAATTCAGGCTGCTCTTTTTCTATACGTGGACGTCCAGAGCTAGCACGAGGTGTCAACGATTTCGCCACATCGGGATTTTTAGAACGTAATTCAATTATTTTTTGCTTCTTATTTTTTCTTTGCTATAGAGTACACTCTTTGTTGTACCTTTTTTTGAGCTTCTTTTCACAATCATCAGTTTCTTGCCGGAATCTATGTGATTTATTACATTCGGTGCCATCAGTAGCGACAGACCTTTTGCGTCTTTCCGTCAAATCCAGCTCCACACGCGTTTAGCAATGTTTTTTTTTATATTATCTTGCCCCGGAGTGGGACGCACAGGGGATAGTATGGAGGTTGACGTAACTTCATCCTCATCATCGCTGATCACCAAAGGCTGAGTTTTCCGTTTCGAACCCGCCGGTTGAAGCTCATTGTCAAAATCTCGATCCCTAAGCTGCTGATTAGTAGTTCCATCCTTAGCCGCAGATTCCGCATATTGAACTTTCTGAATGCTCATCCCGGCTTGACCTGCGCATTCCTCATTTGGAACGCTCTGAGCGCTCGTCACAATCTGAGTCGAAGCACTGTTAGAGATCTTAGTGTTTCCCTGGAATCAAAATATCGTTTAGTTTAGAGAAAAAGTTTCTTCACGTTTGTTACATGTTATAATTGTTAAAATAAAAGATAATTAAAAAAAAACATTTTTTTTTAACTTTTTTCCATGTAAATAACACTTTCCAATTATATTATGTTATGTACACAAAGTATACTAATTTACGCACCAAATGCTGTGGCGCCATTTTTTTAAAACTACATTAGAATGCTAGAGAGAGCAAAAGACCCAAACCATAAAAATATGCCCCGGACTCCCCTACAGCAAATTTGATCAAAATCGTTGGAGCGGTTTTTGAGATAACCGATTTGGTTTGAAATAAACTACCCCGCATTTTTTGAGACAAAACAATGAAATTTTCAGAATCAAAACCTCTAGATATCAAGTTTCATCAAAATCGGTCCAACAGTTTACCTGTAAGGGCTGCGGCCGGACGGCGCGCGCACACACACATACACACACAAATTTTTATTACTTACATATGTGAAAATTTTAAATGAAATTGAATATAATGTACACAGGAAAGAAACACAAACAAGTACAACAATAAACGCAAAATCAACGCCTCCCAAACAACATAAATTAGCAGCATACCGCAGCATATTACACAGATTATAAAAAACACTACACAAGATAATTACAATAAAGAATTAAAAACAATAATAACTATCGCCAACAATAATGGCTACAAAACTGATATATCATCATTAAAATAGACAAACGAATTAAATACAATATAACAAAAACAAAAATAAAAACAACAACACAAATAATAACAATAAATGGACAACTTTTACATATGTAAGCAATAAAACATACAAAATCACGAATTTAGTCAAAAAATACAACATTAAAATTGTGTATATCAAATCAAGTGCAAAACTTGTAATTATGTGTATATTGGACAAAAGGGCAAATCAGTAAGAATCAGTTAGAAAGAACATTTACACTCGTAAAGAATAGGAAAAACGAATTCAAATTACGAAAACCATATATCAAAAAATAATCATTAACCAGGACTCATATATGAAACAGTAAAAGTTTTACATATAGCACCAAAAAGCAAAAAACTAGACATCATGGAAAATATGGAAATTTATACAGCTAAATTAAAGGGAAATATAATCAACATTCATACCAGTTCTGAATCTGACGCCATCTTTAAACCATTAAGCATAAAAGCAAACAACACCTGAGCAAATTTCATCATACGTAAATGTCGAATAGGTGAAACCGGTCGTGATAAACTTATCAAAACAAAATTCATTTAGAAAGGTCAACACAATATCAACAAATAGTTAAGATATAAACAATGAATTGGGACAAAATCAATATAAATAAATAGATATATCTAACTTACTTTATAGAAAAATGCTAGAGAAGTTCGAGCTGTTCTTTCTGCCCCTTCTTTCAGAAACTGTTCGATCTAATGGTGAACGTGCTGCACCAAGTCTTCTTTTTTCGGGAATCTCTGTTTTGCTACGTTCCATAACTTTATCACTTCTTCCTGGCAGCACTTCTTCGTCTTGTGGACGTGTTTTTTGACGTACGCGTTATAATATTCTTGAAAACTCATTTTAAATGAGTGTAAACTAATTCCACAATTAACTCGACTTAATGTCAACACTTAACAAAACTAAACTATGTTTTCAGCTATTAACTAAAAATTGCTAACTATAATTACTTGCTTCCTTTCCCTTTTATTCCTTTTCTCCCCATCCTTCAAGAAGAAGAAGGTGGGGTTTGATAAGGAAAATTTGTATCAGCAGAACAGCGTGTGAAACCAATCCAACGGACGGTTCACATACTGACAATCGCAATCAAAAAATAATAATTACAAAAGAAAATTTGGATCAGCAAAATCAGCATGTCAAACTAATCGAACGGGCGATTCATATGCCGATTATTGCAATTAAAACAAACCACAAAAAGAAAATAAATTGTAACGGCGGCACAATGACCACAACACTGTTAAACAGTGACGCAAGGACAATTTTCGTGTGGGAAACAATTTTGACGTACGAGCAGAAAATGGGCGTGTAACTGACCTAAACAATCGAGGAGCTATTGGGCTACTTTGGGGCGTTCGAATTTGCCATATTTTATCCAAGAAACATTTTTAACTTTAATTTAACCCAATTTTGTCACAATTATACACTGTTTTTGACGGAAAAAAATTACGTGATATTTTCCGAAATTACAGTGTAAAAAAAGTACAAACAACGTTGCAATAATTTATTTTAATTTAAAGTATACAACAAAAAGGAAAAAAAACAATTAAAAAATATCACGTTATTCAGTCTGTTCTGGCAAGCGTTTCTTCAACTCTTCACCCATTTTTAACCACTTCTCAATCTGCAAATGATAAAATTTAGGAGAATGCAATATATCACATGAATATGTATGTACATTAAATTAAGATACAATTCTTCAGACGGTTATTGAAGTAAATGATTTTGGAGTAATATCGAGTTCATTTTCTAAGACTTCTTTTAGTTTTGTTGTCTATATTACTCCTAAGATTGAAAAATTTGGCATTTATAAAATCAACTGTTGCAATTGTTACAATATCTACATAGGTCAAACCACTAGAAATGTAAAAATTAGATTCCAAGAGCATATGCGCAAAAAATAATGAAAATAATAAATCTGCAATAGCTAAACATGCGAATGAAAAAGGTCACAAATTCAATATTTGCAATGCTACTTCTATAAAACCTTCCAACATTTTGTAAATAATGGCAATATATATGAAAAATTTAAAAACCATCTTATGAACACTGAACTAACCCCATTAAATGACTATTTGTTAAATGCAATCAATTTTACTTAAAAATTAGTTTACTTTGGTATTACATTTATTTAATTATACACTAAATTCTCTGATTATAATCCCTCAGCATTTAAACAATACCATAAATAATATAAAATGTAAAAGTGCTTTGAAACCCATCGACCGTAGGGAACAAGTGTTTTAGCAAAGCGAATATCTGAAAAATTTCATAAATGACTTTTGTTCAATACGTTTTGTAAAGAGCACAAATTTATTTTTTATAATCATTTTCTAATTGTAATTGTTTATCTAATTAAATAGATAAAATATAATAATTTTAGTTAAATTTTGTTATTATGGTCGTTTTAATTTAATATAATTACTTAACTCACTTTCAATAGGTGAAAATGAAGGTGCGATTTTGAGTCTGTAAACAAGTCCACATTTTTTGATGATATACTCCAAAAATATTTTTATTAGAGAGCGAGGCAATCGAAATCTAGATAAACATAGACGAATCGGCAATAGAAAAAACGATTGACCCGAGTGCAAATATTAGCGATGTTAATGACAGTAAAATTTCTGAGTCAACACCTGCACCAAGTAATAAATCAGAATATTGTCCTATTACTGAGCCAAAACTTCCTATATGCAGTGATAATGCACACAATCAAAATTCTAAGTCATTGAATGATCAGAGTACTGCTGAAGCGATATGCATTATAGCACAAGTTAAGAAATCAATCAAAAGTGGGCGTGAAGAAGTACCACATTGATTGGATTGATTGATTGGTTCTGCTCTCGAAATAGATACAAAAAGTCGAGTATCCAAAAACATTTTATAACGTAAGAAGCGTATCCAACTTGATAAAAAGCAAATGCTGTACAAGGGGAGCGAAGAGTTACCTGATCGTTTTTGTGAACTGAAAACGCCCTACGAATGTTTCACATATTTTACTGACGAAGATTTATTCACGCACATTGCCGATCAAAAAAATTTATATGCACACCAAATTAACATTTCTTCAAGTTCACAACATTGGCACAGGAAATACGGAAATATCTGGGAATCTTAATTTATACACGGTCTGCCCGGACAGTAATGCGCCCATTTTTGTTTTAAGAAATTCATTGAACTGATTGGTACAATTACTTAATATTCTTTGAAATACATCCCTCCTGCTTCTACACACTGGTGCTGACGCGATTTTCATGCTTTATATGCGTCTTAGAAGTCCTTCACTGGGTTGTCCTAAAGCAACCTCATCGTAGCCGCCTTGATGTCCTACAGGGTCCCCAAATGTTGTGTTTTAAAGGATTTTTTAATATTCAGAAATAAAACGAAGTCGAGTGGGGCCACATCAGAACTGTAGGGCGGCTGGGGGAGCGTCGATATGCCAGACCTTGGCAAAAATCGAAGATGTTTCAAAGATGTAAAATCATTAGAAGTTGAGAATGATTGCAACAATAAGTCGTGGACGACCGGCGATATTTTTGAAAAATGGTTGTTAAACATCGATAAAACGGTGAAATAACAAAATTGGAAAATTGCCATGTTTATCGATAATTGTCCTGCACATTCTCGTAAGTTAACAAAAAACAATTGACAATAAAAATATAAAACTTATTTTTTCTGAAAGAGTTCTTTTGTGTATAGTTAGTTGCATAACTGCAATATATAAAAACATTGAAAAAATAAATGTGGTTTGTCAGATTTTTGTGTTTGAAGAAAGGGAGACAAGTGCACAATATTTCTTCAATGTTTTATACAAATTTTATGTTTTAAATTAATAATTTAACATGTTTATAACGAAAAATATACGTCATCTATTTATGAGTCTCTATTGTTGGTTGCATAACTCCAATTTAACCTAATTTCAGGATTTTTAAATGTCTTTCAAATTAATATTAAGCTCTTTCAGAAATATTATAATATATACCTCAGCACTAAAATGATTTTTTTATTACTCGCATGTTTATTCTCGCCAGCCTTCGCCTCAGAGAATAAACTTCATACTCGTAATAAAAAATGCCATGGTATATAAAAAACTATTCTTTCTATAAAAATTTAAAATTCCACTAACGAAAAGGGATTTTAATTAAAATTGTTAAAGCGATCAAAAATATTTTACTACAAAATGGATTAATTAATTTAAGAATTTGCATAAGTGAAATATTCAGAGCCTGGGAAGAAGATGTGACTCCTTCAACAATTAAAAACTGTTTTAGAAAGGCAGGTTTTTCATATAAAGAAGAAAACTAGACTGACTGCAAAGTAAGATTACATGAATTTTTTAATCATTAATTTTCTTGTTTAATTGTGCATTAAGTTAATTAAAACACATATGTAGATATATATATATATATATATGTATGTACCTTAATGTAACTTAAAATAAAGGTGTATTGACGTTTTTTTTATAGAAAAACTATGAATATATTAATAAAAAATTATTTGGACTCTGCAGAAGAGTAAATCAATCGAAACTGTATTATTCTGAGAATCAAATGTTTGGATTAATTTTGGATATATAATCACTGAAAGTGATAATATTTTAAAATATTATAGTTGATTATTATTTACAAAAGATATTTTTAATAATTATAAATTAAATTCAAAGGATGGCTCAATAAAATTCTCATCCAATTTTTGATCTGATTTTAGATGAAAAAACTCTTTCTTTGAGTAAAAATTATCACATGTACTTTGAACAAACATATACTAACCTGAGCTAGCAGTAATTTTTTCCGATGTCCTTGAGGTTCACTAGAACACAGAGGAATCAAAACTTCTAGAGCTTCATTCAGTTTTAGAAAAGCCAATTTATAGTTCCCTTCTACCAGATATGCTTCAGCAACTTTACCAATGTCAACTCCAGTGACTAATTTTGGAGTAGATGTGGCTAATTTGCAGAGCATATCTAAAGTACCATCTGGAGGCAGAGTTTTATTTTGTATGTTTCTATCATTTAATAAATTACAAATTTCTGAAATTCTCTGTGCATATTCCATACCCTTATCTTGCATTCTACTCTTTTTTATTTCATCCGTTTCCATTTCTAAATACGGATTCAAGAGATCAATAGCTTCTTGGTATTTAACAATAGACTCCTCATACTTCTTTTCTTGGTCTAATTTCACAGCCTCGTTTGCAGTTTTAATAATATTTTGGTAATTTGGAATGTTACCTAAATCTAGGAAAGGATGATTGTAAAAGTCATGGAACTGTATACGATTTTCTGGATTGTATTTTAACATTTTTGTTAACAAATCCTCACAAGCAGAGGAAATGCAGGCATTTGATGGTATCTAAAATAAAACTGAATTAACTATGGAATAACTTAATCTATTTGAATTACTTTTATTAAATTTTCTTTGGTCATCAATGTTTTTACTGTTGCAACATTTGATTGAAAGTAGGACGGTCTACCAAAAAGGCACTGGAACATAACTATCCCCAAAGACCATATATCTGAACGAATATCATAAGGTTTTCCTACGGCTTTTTCAGGAGCCATATATCCAATTGTTCCATTTTCACGCCATTTATCCATATTTTCTTCGGTTATCACTTCTGCAACACTTCAATATAACATATTTTTGGTTTCAAACAATTTTACTTTTAAAAATAAGAAATCAATTTTCATATTTTGCAAATCAATTTAATCATTGTATCAATGAACATTTCAAAACGTGTAGCATTCTTATTAAGAGTAAATTATTAAAGATAAATGTGATAAAGAATGAAATCATGAAACTAAACAATGATAAAATCAAAAAACAGTGTTGTAGGTCTTGGAAGGTTAATTTATTCACCGCCTTGAAGATATTAACTTTAGAAATAAATTTTTTAGTCTAAATGTAAACAAACAGGCAAACTACTACGTGAGTTCCAACAAAGAGAAATAGTCACAATGCCCAAAAAGACAGGAGCAGACAAATACCATACTATAATCTATACTACTATCGCATGTTTCAAAAATACTAACCAGAGTAATATACAACAGAATAAAAGATAAGATCAACTTGAATTTATAAGGGACAAAGGAACAAGAGAAGCAATACTTGCCCTTAAGTTAATATTAGAAGCGAGATTAGAAGCAAATAACATGGCATTTCACAATCTAAACTGGAATAAAATGTTCAATACACTCAAGAACACTGGAATCAAATATAAAGACAGAAGAGCAGTATACAGCCTTTACAAAGATTAAGAAGCTATTATTGACATCGAAAACGAAGAAGCGGAAGCAAGTATCAAGAAAGGAGTAAGACAAGGATGCAAGTTATCACCTATACTGTTACTACTATAACAATATTACCATGCTCAGATTTACAGATATAGTAATTTTTGCTGAAAGTGAAAACAAACTGCAAAGCAACCGAAATAAAATGGCAGAAGTGATGATATGTACTAAGAAAGAAAACAGGAGACAGACTAATGTAAAGATCGGAAATGAAAAAGTTGAAGAAGTAAAAGAATTTTGCAATCTGGCAGCAAAATAACAAATGACAACAAAAGTAAACAAAACAGTAAATGCAGATTAACGCAAACAAAGAGAGCAATTGTTGAAAAGAAAGAACTTCTTACAATAAATTTTGATGTGGAAAACATGTATGGATTGTGGCTTTATATGAATGCGAAACATGGACATTAGGGTGCGAAGATGTAAAACACCTGGCAGCCTTCAAGATGTGGTGTTGTAGAAGGATGATGAAAATAAGCTGGACAGACAAAATCACAAAAGAAAATATTCTTGAGATGGTCCAGAAAAAAAGATTAATCCTGAATACAATATATACAAGGAGACAGAATGATAGGGCATATTTTGAGGAGGAAGGTTTGGTTAACCTAATAATAGAAATTACTGAAACCGAGAAAGTTAGCAGTAAGCGAGGACATGGAAGACCAATACTGGCGTATATGAAACAGATCCAGAATGATGTCAGTGAGTGCAACTACCAAGACCTAAAAGGAATGGTGCAGGACGGCAAGAATAGATACCCGCTTCAAACCAATCCTCAGATTGATGATCCTTTAATGATGATGTTAAATATAAACAATTTGGTTTATAGATTCAATGTTATCAATTAAAAAGGTTTGATCACTCTCTGAAATTCACTTCTTTCTATTACCTCACTGACTCACTCATATTTAGTTCAAAAGTTGGCGATTTGCGCCATCTAACTAAAGTTTACCTAACTGAATTTCATATCTAACCCATTTGCAGTGTGCTTGTAATATATGTCCTAAAGTGAATTAATTTGTTATATTAAAAGTAATTTAACTGAAGCATTCCTTTAAAAATTTTAAGGTAAGAAAATTATTTCTTAAAACTACTTTTATTGTTTTTTTACGATATCAAAAACTAAAATTGTTTGCAGTTATTGGCCAAGAAGAGCAAGAGAGATGAAGGGGCTCCAAAAAGGATATTTAGGGATACCCTTCAGCGTATTGCATTAGGAATAATTCCAAAAGGGTACCCCGACTGCTTAGTAAACTCTAAGGAGATAGAGGACTTCAAGACTGCCATCCTAGGCAGAATTTATCAACTCCAAAGGGGGCAGGTAACATCCTGCTTTATTGTAAATTCCAAAGTAGACCCCAAAGGGGTCCAATATGTCCTACTGATGAACAAGGGCTCTCAACACAACATGCAGTGTGCAGCTCAATTGAGCAAAAGCAAAATTGCCCAGGAAGAGCTTAAAACAACTCCTTGGCAAAAGCTACTAGATTTTATTGAAGAAACAGGGCTGCTGAAAGAGTAAGACACCAAAGGTGCACAATAGGTCTATCAGGATCTCAGCGCAGGGACGTCAGATGTACCACCTCAGAGGAAAAAATCTTGGTGCAAGTAAGAAGAAACTCCTCAAACAACATCCACAACTAGTATTCACCAGTAGAAGGCCATATTAGCAGTATGGTGGGACAATAAAGGTATGGTATATTTTAACTGCCTGCCGCCTAACGCAACAATTCACTCAAATTTTCTGGAAAACTGTAAAAAAAACTATCCTAAAATTCTTAGAATAAATGATAAGCAATTGTTAAAAAAAATTTCGATAATATAAACATTTCTTCTCTACACTTTATCATAAAAAATAAATATTAAACACAACTTGTTTTCAAATAATTTTAGGTTATGTTAACTACTATCTAATAATTCTTTATTCAACGAAAGCCACATGAATCTAATAGTCAACGGATGCCTCATAGTAGCATTTTATAGTACAGACGGGTTAGTGTCAATCATGGAAGACAAGGAATTTTAAGTCATATCTTTTTATCAGTTGAAATAAACAAAGTAGGGGATGTAATCTGAAAAGTTTACTAAACATTTAGTATTGGCCCTTCCGTTACATGATGTTTTACAGTTGATCGCTTTCTATGTAACTTCACAATACTCTTTCCCTCTCAAATTCTTCATTAAAATTATAAAAGTCATATGTTAGCAAAAAAGGAAGCTGATAAATGCACAAGCAACTTACAAATCAAAAATAAAACATGAAATCAGATAAAAAGTGACTGCAAGAATCGCCTCTTTTTGCAATATCCAGAACTTTTTACCGCAGCAAGTTAAACGATGCCTAATGGTTTAAATTAAAGCTTCTTAATAATATACATGGCATTTTTTAGTTTTAAAATTTGAGGGAAGCTACCCTTAATCGAGGCATTGATTCAAGTTAAAATTTTGTTTTACGTTAACGTTTTTTAAGAAATTTATGTAAAAATACATCAAAGCAATTTATTTCTGAACAATATCAACCACTACGACCCTCAACATAATAACGACTCGTTTGTGGGGTAAAATCATCCCTAAATGTAGAAAGGTTGCTTTGTTGTATGAATTTCTTAAGAAAAATTAATTTCTTTTTTAATTATTAACAGAAATTAACCGATCCAGTAAGGGTAGTTACTCTTAATCTGATTTTGTGGTAAATGTCCACTGATACTAAGAAAAAATGATTGAACAATTAAGAAATTGATTAAATATTAAGTAATACTTACCCGAAATCTGATAATTTGAAAGTAAAACGCGGCTTGGAACATATTAAAATATTTTTTGGCTTAATATCCATATGACAAATATCAAAACTTTGTAAATAATGTAAGGCCATTGCTAATTGTTGAATTATAATTTTAACTAACGACTCAGCAAGTTTGTGCTTTTTATGAATATAATCCTCCAGATCTCCTTCATCACAAAACTCTGTTATTAAAAATACATGTGTACTCGTACTAAAATGTTCAACGTACTTTACAATATTTTCATGATTTAACATCTTTAATACTTCTGCTTCTTGACGGCTACGTTCTTTCGGTTTAAGAACTTTTATAGCGTATTCTCCTGCTTTATTTGGTTGATCCTAAAAAGAAACGATATCAATTTAATGAATTTTAATTAGTTTGAGGTTACATTTGTAGCTCGGTATACTGTTGAAAATGAACCTTTCCCAATTCTTGAAATTATTTTATATCCATATGACTTCAATACTTCTTTATCACTTTGTTGAGCCATTATTTTAAACTATTTAATCTTTGTAATACTTAAATCTCATTTTTTTTTGTTGTGTTCACATTTCACTTTACTGAGGTTTGACAAATTAATCAAATCACAGAACTACAAGGATCAGATAATTTTAAAGGGACAATTTAAGGCAACACATGTCAATGGAGTAGTGTGGTAGTGGTAGCGAATAGGTTATTGGCAGTGTTGTCAAATTGGGATTGAAAATGAGCTATTCGTATAGAAGGTTGCATACAATATTGCCCATTTTTACCACATTTACAAGTTTTTTTTAAATAACAAATAATATAAGCTCCAGTCAAAAAATGTTTCATACAAAAGTTATAGAGAAAATTATTTCGCGCTAATTAGAAGTTGATTGGGGGCTTATGCAGTGCCCATTTGGTCGGATTTTTGAAAAAATTCAATTGGCGAATTTCCCATGAATCTTTGGTTGCTTTGTTGTTATGTATATTAAAAGATAATATTTTTGATCTACTATATTTTGGGATTTAACTTTTCTTCGTAACCCAATTTTTCGTGCCAAAATGCGCCATTTTGAAAAAATCGTATTTTATCGATTGTGACGCGAAAAATGGGGTTTTACTTCTAACTGGGCTCAAATTAAAGATTTTGACTGTGTCCATTTTAAAATTGAAAGAACAAGCATTTTGGTTCAGAAGGAAAAATTTAGCGCCACTTTGAAAATTTTCGACTTCAGATAAATTCAAAAATTTGGATTTTTGAAAATTGAAATTTAATTTAAAATTCATCCATTAAATAACTGGCATTCTTACAAAAATTTTGTGTCCAAATACAGGGCCCAATTTTGGGTCTTTTGAAAAAATCTTTAGATCAAATCAAAGAAAATCAAAACACAAAAAAGGGCAAGAAATCAATGGTTTCTTGTCTAATTTGAAGGGACTAATATATATAAGAATAATAATAACAGCAGCGACAACAATAACAACAACAACAAAAACAACAATAATATAATATGTAAAATTTGGGATTAGTCGTTTTTGTTCAATTTTCAGCTTATAATGAGTGAAAGGAAAATTTCAAAAAAACTTGAAAAAGTGGTAAAAATTGACATTTTCTTAATAAAAATGGCGGATAACTCGCAACGCGGTAGAATTTTAGAAAACTTTTAACCACAGCTTTGTTCTCCGCACACCAAAATACATCATATTCAACTATAAAATACTTGTCTAAAAAATTTTTAAAAAAATTTAATGGCTTAAGTTAATATGACAGCACAAAAAACATTCAGCTCAAACTACGATAGTCATTAAACGATTTTGTTTCAAACAAATTAGTCAAGGCTAACAACTTTCTTTGATATTTCCGAAACAACTAGGAATTCATCTATAGGTCATATAACATTTTTTGATCGAAATGACCCCTGGAATGTATATAGTTATATAAGTTTGTTGGCCGAGTCGTGGAACACCCTGTTAATCAATATGTGCGAAAATTTTGATTGAAAAGTGGTTTTGTGCATTCAAGAAGCTCTAGAGGGAAAACTACCGCTAGTGTACGAAAATTTTAATCAGACATCTTAAAGTACATACTTTTGGTTGTCTTTGTCCAAAATTTGGAGTCGTAATCGGTGGCAACTTCTGAGAAATGAATTTTTGAAAAAAGCCGGTTTTTTGCATTTTCTGCGCAAGATATAAAAAATCTGATACCTGCTTTCGATTCCTTGGGAAATGTATTTAAGATAAATAATATTTAAAAGAATTAAAGTTGAACTTAAAAACTTTTTGTAAAATTTCAACCAATTTTGAAAGGAAAGTACACAATATAGATTTTATTGTAGTTATCATAAACGCAAATGCAAAATTATCGCTATGTACGAAATGCAATGGAAAATTGAAATGTTTGGCAAATAGCTGTACGAAAACCAACGAAAATACATTAATGCAAATAATTTATTTCGCTTTTTCTTCAAGAATATAAGGGTACTCAAATATTTTATTAACCCAATGTATAAAAACTACATACAAAAATAAACTCAGAAAAAATAGAAAAGTCAGTAGATTTCCAATGCGATTCGGTAACGTATGCTCTAAATCGATAGATTAGCCGAATAATCGATAGATGTGGCAACACAGGGTACCGTATACTCCAAAATTTGGGAAGCACTGATTTAGAGATTTAGAAATAGATATTGACATTTAAGTGGGCGGTCTGTTACTTTCATGACATTAATGAATTCATAAAAATATTAAAATACAAATCTCAATTCTAAATTATGGATATGTTAATCGAAGAAATAAATGCAACAATTCTTCATAAATTCTTACAGGATACAAACAACTTATAATAAGGCAGCAATGGGAAGAAAGATGTTTATAATTTCTTTTTATCAACATTAATTTTCCACGTGGGGGTATAAATCAATATAATTGAGTCAGAAAATAGTCTCACATCAGATTCATAAGTATCTTTCATATCAAAACAGATTAAAAAACAAACAGCAAAATGAATAGAAAAATGTCATTAGCTAATTTAGAAATAGATGAAATTGCTAGAATACTCGAACAATCATCGAAAATCTTACAAGAGAATCATTTTATGATCGAACATTTTGTTATTGTAAGTGCAACCATTATTTTGATTAAAATTAGTTAATATTTCTTCTTGTAGGATTATTTTTCGGAAAATATTTGGGATAAACTTCCCCCGGAGTGCTGTCAATACATCGATGAAGCAACACTCGATGATTTCGCACGGTTAATCGATTTTCGATGCAAAGAGTAAGTTTAAATCTTATCATTTCACATAATTATAAATATTTTTCAAATTTGGTTTTAAATGTTTTATTTTAAATGAGTTATATATTACAAGTAATGTATATTACTTATAATAATTGTTTTTTCTTTACGAAATATATCGCAATGAAAAAACAATTGTTATAAGTAATATACATTATTTGTAATATATAACTCATTTAAAATAAAACATTTAAAACCAAATTTGAATTATAATGAGTTATAACGAAGAAATAAACAAATTTAATAAATATTTTTATTGAAGGATTCCTGGTATTCCACAATCTCTTCAGGAAATACGTAAGCGTATTATTGAATTATCACTTCCTCGTGAAAGATGTGTAAATATTAATCCGATGAAATTTGATAGCGACGCTAAATATAAATCGTTACACGATCATCTTACAAAACCAGATTCCCCTTTAATGACAGCGTTGTTTCGAAGAATTAAGAAAAAGAAACGTCACGAAATAACAATTATGTCAGAAATTTCATTTCATTCGTATTTAGCTACGGAAGTTGATGTAATTATTGATGTTGGAGCTGGGTTAGGACATCTGTCTCGTATGTTGACTTACTTTTATGGAATGAAACTTGTTGCTATTGATGGGAATCCAAAATATAAATCTGAAGCAGAGTAAGTATTATTTAAACATCATCACATCACTACAATTCAAAATATCTTTCATTCCTCTTTAATTAACTCCCATTTTTTTCACTATTTACATCAATTAATTCAATTTACATATGCTCCTGTATATTTTTGTTTCAACCAAGTTGATGTAGTTAAGATTTTAGTTATTTTAAATATTATATATATTTTCAATTCAGTTTTACGCATCTGCTTGGGAGCAATTGCGGGAAAAAGATGGTACATAAAACGACGGTAATTTTTTCTTTTACATGCCATAGCAATTCTGGTGGTAAATTCAGAATTGTAAGCTAAAGTATATTCATTCTGATAGGTCTGGTTTGAAGTTGTGGATTCTTTTTGTGTATCTGTGTTATTGAAATATTCCACTCTCATGTTTGCGGTATTAACGTTTTCAGTTGCACAGAAAAAGTTACAAGATTTTACTTTTATAGGTTGGCATATAACAACAACAAGTTCATGTCTGGCCTATTTTTAAAAGCTAAATGATGGAAACATAACCTGCATTTCTACTTCATTATTTTTTCAAAAGATACAAACAGATACCAAAATGCGAGTACTCCCATTATTTTGTGATGTACTTTCCGAATTTGCAATGTGAATTCAAAAAAACCTAAAGACAAAAGAGTACACAGACGCACACACGCACAATTAGATTTCATATATGAACTTTTCAAGTTTGTGAAAAATTGGAAAACATATACTTCCCTGTACTGAGCTAACACATAATTACTTGGAGTTTATACTAACAATTATGACTACTTCATTTCGATAACAACCCCTATCAGGAAGTAAAGCCAACCTCTACATATAAAAAACCCAAGAAAAAATTGAAAAACTAACTGCTATTTCTGAGTTAGTATATATATATTTATTTGAAGTTCAGTCAAAAGCTATAGTTACTCTACATTGATATCCAACCCTTACAAGGGGTAAAACCACCCCCTTATAGAGACAAGGTCATAACAATAATGAGTCATAATTGTTCTTCTGAACTCAAGAAAAGTATATGTTAGTTCAGTAGAGGAAAGTAGATTAGGGGAGACCGGGGCTAGTAAACACATGTTTTCCCATTCTCGATTAATTAATGCCCCGAGCTGTAGCTATATGTATATAGCGTTGGAAATTTTTTTTTAGTTAAATACCATCAAAAGGAATATCCTCATAAAATTTGAAGCAAAACTGTGTTAGTTAACAGCAAAAAAAATATTTTTTACTTTTTCTTGGCACGAAAGTATCCAGATTCAAGATTTTGATATTTTTAACGTATGTGTGCTTGAACATAGTAAACTATATATTTATTTTTAAATGGGGGAAAATCTATTGAAGCCTTAAGTACATTATGCCGTATCGAAAATAATTTAAAATTCGTTCATTTCATTTTTTAGAATGATAAATTATGAGAACTAAAATGGGGCAAGTTTTCCCTTTCTTTTTGGGCAAGTTTTCTCGTGTGAAAACTTGCACAAATTTGAGTTTTTCATTTATGTAATGTAAATCTATTAATAAGCTTAAAATGTTTACGTGTTAACTGTCTATCGGAAGAATCTGACTAGAGCTAAGCAAAAAAGAATTAAAATTTATTTACTTCTATAGTTCAGGGAAAAAAGTTTTTTTTTTACATTTGTTACGTGTTGTAATGGTTAAAATAAAAATTAATTTAAAAAAAAGGAAAAACGATTTTTTAATTTTTTTCTATTTAAATAACCCAGGAAAACTTGTCCCATAGCGCTTGAAAACTGGCCCCATATGCGGGCAAATTTTCCCAAAATTAACGTTTTAGAAAATGTTGTTTTATTCATTGTAGGGACGACTTTCCAATTATATTATGTTATGTACACAAAATGTACTCACATACGCACCAAATGGTGCAGCGCTATTTTTTTCAAACCTACAGTACAATGCTAGAGAGAGCAAAAGACACAAACTGTGAAAATATACTCCGGTCTTCCCTATATCTATTTTCATTTTTCGCGAAATTAAAAAGTTCGTTTATGAAATCTAAATGTCTGTGTGTGTGCACGTCTGTATATTTTTTTATTTTTTGGTATATTTGAATTCTAATTACATTTTCACAAAGTACATCGAAAAATAGTGGGGTATTTCCTTAGTCTCATTTTGGTATCTGTTCAGCATTCCCCAAAAAGGGGACCGAAGTGTGTCCGTTCTGTCTTTTCATTTTCTCATTTTTGAAAATCTACATTTGTATCTTTTCTACCCTAATCCCTATTTTCTTTCGAATCGACATTCTGCATTGGTAAATTGCTAACTTCTGCCAACTCTGCTTTTGTATTATCCATTTTGCTACTACAAATCTGTGATCAGAAGGTAAACATCTCAAAAATATGAAAATATCACATAATTTCTTTTTCTACTCACTTCTACTGACTTTATAATAATTCTTATAATTTTTTTTTAGGCAATTGGATAAACACTTGCAGAGAGTAATTGCAATTAATATTGATGGCATGAAAGACCAAATGCCAGAAGCTCCAATACATATAACATTAATAGTGGAAGGTGAGAATGCTGCAAATGACTTCATAAACGTTATAGCAAAAGCATGTAAATTCAAACCTGATAAATTCACCTTTGGAATAATGGGCCTTCATCCATGTGGGGATTTAGCTCCTACTTTGCTCAGAATTTATAGCAATTGCTCACAATGTAAATTTATCAATTTGGCTTCATGTTGTTATATGAAATTAAGCACTGAAGTACATCCATTAAAAAAGTAAGTGTACAAGTAATAATTCAAAATTCCCATTTTCCTCCATACCATCCTTTGTTAATTTTTCCAATGTTATTTTGGTTGTATTCAGACCATGATGTTATTTTTTATTTAACAGCACTACTCAAGTTTATGGTTTTCCTATGAGTTCTGTATCAAAGGATCTTGGAATAATGCTCAGCCATAATAGCCGTGAGTTATCCTGCCATGCTATTGAAAATTATATAAAGAAATTATTGGAGAAAAGCAAAGAAAGTTTGAAAGTTCATGCATACAGAGCTATTTTAGAAGATTTTCTGGTTAAGATTGATCCAGCAAAGAAACATTGCCAAATTAAAAGCGTAAAATATAAAGACAACATGACTTTCCAAGAGTAAGTTTATTGAAACAAAAATGTAATTCTTTTTTAATATTAAATTTTTAGGTATTGTGGGAAAGCTCTCTCTGGTTTAGGGATGACTATCGATTTTTCAGATAAAAATGTTGATGATATGCTTATGGAATGGAAGCGAGTTGTTGGATTTTATTGTTTACGTGTTTTATTCGCACCACTGATTGAAACAATCATTTTATTGGATCGTTACTTATATTTAAAATTAAATGGTAAGTATCTAGATCATCAATTAGTTTGTAGTATATTTATAAATGTTTGTTTTAGTACCTGGAACTTCAGATATTAAACCATTTTTCGATCCAAGCATTTCACCTCGTGTTCATCTTTTGACTGCAAAGAAATAGTTTGTTTACTTTGGCAAATTGTTGTTGTTTATGTTTAATGTCGCCATGGACTGATACTAATCTGTCTATTTTTGTTGTTAGGAAAGGTAAAAAATTTTTATTTTTTCTACCCATTTAATTTTGTTCAGGTTCAAACTTTTATTCGAAAATTTCTCTAGTTGAATTAAAATTTTTGGGCTACTTTTTGTATTAAAAAATTTTATAAGCAAATATTTAGAAAAAGGGAAGGGTATTTTTAGAAATTACAAATAATAATACTTTAATAACAAAGAACACAAAAAGAATTTTTAGGAAAATAAGTAAGTAGAATTATAATTTTAGAAAAAAGGATTAAGAAAAATGATACAAGTCAAATCTTGTAGGTGGCTTTGTGGATCATAACCTCTAATTATTCATGGATTTTTTCCATAAAATTACCATCATCCCACATTTGCTAACTTCCCATGTCCGCATTCTTTCAACATAGTGGCTTCTTGACAGAGTTACGCTCCCATTTAAAATGTATTGGTCCTGAATGGTGCTGTACATTCTATAGACGAGTCTGCTTAAGAGAGATTTCACTGTATATAATTTTTCATGTGAAAATACCTGCAGTACCTCATGCAAATCAAATATCTATTTATGCTCTTTTCTATTTTACAGATGTTATTCCTGTTAGTGATTTCGCAATGGCGGACCAAATTTTATGACTGAATGTATTACATGTATACTTACAAAATATATTTGTTTACATGAGAGGTTTCTTACTGTTTTCATTTTATGTTTAGATATTATTGTTAATGAGATTGGCTGGACTTGTAGAAATCAAAAAACTATGAAAGTTAGATAATGATAATCATGGTGCATTGGACTCTGAATATAACGTGGAAATCAGAAATGCAATCGCAGTTGGTACTAGCTGTTTAAAAAAATGAAGATAATTTCGTCTTCCGGTATTTCCAGAAGCTATATACTTCTGAAAATATTTTACTTCAATCCGTCTTAATTGACTATATGTCAGTGATTTTTTCCAAATTCAAGTGCAAGAGCAAAATCTTTCAATGGTAGTGATAAAAAAAATCATGCTGTGTATATATACAGAGTGCTTAATTTACTTTTCCATTTTTGATCGTAATTCAGAAACTATTTCAAAAGCTTTAAAAAATATCATAAATTAAATGTTTTAGAAAATATTATTACTGAAAATATAATCATAGTAAATGTAAACAAATATATAAATTATGTTTAACTGTAGTTACCATATAAATAAAATAAACAAACAGATAGATCAGCACCATAAAGTAATAGTACTTGTAGTAAGTAGTTAACTGAAAATAGTATTTTATGTATTACAACTATAAAATGATGTTCTTTATTTATTTATGTGTATTTACAAATGTCTTGGTCTTGATTACTAAGAAAAATATATTTTTGAAGTATGTATTGAAATTGTTGTTATATAAAATCAACTATATTTTTGTTAAATTTAAATTATAAATAAATAAAAAAATGTCTGGAAAATCGTCCCAGTCTATTTTTCCCGGTAGGCCCCACGTGACGCATTTTGTTTGCCATTTTAACGTAAAAAAAATTCAAAAGGCACATAATCGATCGGAAATTTTCCGTAGAATCCAAAAATGGCGGTCATTTTTTGCTGCGAGCCGTAATATGGCTGAAACCGTATTTTCGTTAATTAGTTGTACAGGTCAAGCCTCAAAGTGAAAAAGTTTTTTCTTTAGCCAAATCGACGTGTTTATACATCAGCTTCACGAGGAATTATGAATTTTTCAGCTTATCGGCGTTTTAATGTCCTTAAAATCGAAAAACTGCAAAATCGCCCAAAAATCGATTTTTACCTCCATAAATCGGCCTTCAGTTCTCTGGGACGTACTCTTTTGGTACATATGACCCCGGAATTGGATTCAGTGGAAAATTTCATGATAAAAAACATGTTCCAAACTTTGAAAAAGAAATTTTCTA
>JAODAH020011323.1:0-20844 GCA_027574865.2 Coproporus ventriculus | reverse complement strand
TGAAAGAGTTTAATATTAATTTTAAAGACATTTAAAAATCCTGAAATTGGGTTAAATTAAATATGCAACCAACAAAACAATTATACCCATAAAGATATGGCGTATATTTTTCTTTATGAAAATGTTGAATTATTAATTTAAAACATAAAATTTATATAGAACATTCAATAAATATTGTGCACTTGTCTCGCCTTCTTCAAACACAAAAATCTGACAAACCACATTTATTTTTTTAATGTTTTTACACATTTCAGTTATGCAACTAACTATACACAAGAGTCCGTAAAATCGCATTTTACGGACTCATTTGGGTCACTTTACGGGCTCATTTTCTTATTATACGGACTCAGAAAAAGCCTTTTTTTCTTCTCCAAAGTATTTTTTTAGTTTTCAAGTATTTTTCCGAAGCATGATTATGACGCGTAATCAGGTATTATATTATTTTTCTTCAAATATTAGAATATGGGCATTTATTGAATTGGTATTTATTAAATTGATTACTAAATTGGTGACGTGGTCGCATTAACGAAACGAAACTATAGGCAACCAGTATAGCATTGTTGATAGTTGATTCGTCCCAAACTGATTCCACATTTACTTTTTGCTTCTGTATACCTGGTTTTGCATTTTTCTTTGGTTTTAGTTTTATTTCCATTTTTCCTAGCAGAAGATAATGATTGTTTGTACATTAATTATTAGTATATACTCTATTGTAGATTTTTCCCCTTGTGTTTTCAAAAGTGAATATGTATAGATCTTTGGGGTCAAAATTGGCATTGTTGATTTTTAACTCATTGAGCGAGTATAGTCATTAGTTCTCCGTTATCATTTTTCGTTAAACCCTTACTCAACTGAAATAACGAAAGTGAATCAAATGAAATCTACAAATTCTAAAAATGATGAGATTTTAAAAATCCTAGAAACTAAGTATTTGAAAATGGAAAAATTAAAAATTTGCGGAAAATCAAAAAATGCTATATGAAAAAATAAAAACTTGAAATTAAACGTTACAAAAATAATTCATGTCGGAACCTTGAATAATTCAAAATTCAGCATTGGAAAATAGGCCAGTCAATCTGGCTCAAAAAGTACCTTTTATTTATAAAATCGTTAGGAAGGCTAAATTTTTGAGGGCAGCAAAGCCCCGAACTACGAAAATCTTACAAAAATTCCCTGAGCGTTACGAGATAGGGGTGTTTTTTCAAATCGCGGCAGCCATTGGTGCGATTTTCGATTTTTCTTCTTTTTTAATGTTCGGAAAAATATTTGGAACAACTTTTGTTTGAAACTTTTTTTCATAACATTTCACAAAGAGAAGTGCTACAGACTGAAAGTGGCATTTTTAGGGGGTGGTTTTCTCAACATTTTCTATCTGCTTTTGTATGATAGTTATGAAAAAAAAAACTATTCGCTACAAGTTTCATTTAAAAAGTTTTTTTGTGCCGCGAAAACTACTCACCTCAGAGGACGCCAAAGTCAACCCCGTTTTGATAATATAACTGTTGCGAGCTGAATTTTGAGTTTTTTGGTTAAATCACGTTACTTATTGTTAACAAATAAGTTTTTCATTATATTTTTCTACTTATTTATTTTTTTATTTTCCAATTTTTTTTTGCTTTCCATCCGGTGATGCGTAGCACTTCTCTTTGAAAAGTTATGAAAAAAATTTCAAACAAAACTTGTTCCAAATATTATTCGTAAACTTAAAAAAAAATCGAAAATCGCACCGATGGCTGCCGAGATATGAAAGAAGACCCCTGCTATCTCGTAACGCTCAGGGAATTTTTGTAAGATTTTTGCGGTTCGGGGCTTTGAGAGGGTCCCTCTAGCTGCCCTCAAATATTAAGCCTTCATATCAATTTTGTAATTTCAGACTACCCATTGACTGGCCTATGTATGAAAAAATAAAAACTTGAAACTAAACGTTACAAAAATAAAAATTTAATGTCGAAGCCTTGAATAATTCAAAATTTAACGTTAGAAAATATGAAATTTGAAGTTGGAACATATCTTATTTTATTTTAAATTTTAATTTCCTTATACTTTACATTTTGATATTTTTCATTGAAAGAATTTCCAAATCCTGAGTATGCAATAAATTTCTGAAATGCTATATGTGTTGCCTAGGATAATATACTATTCACTAAGAAATAACTTTATAATGTTAAATTATGCTTGGATTGCAAATTAATGAAATGGCAAATGGAAGAAAACTAGAAAATTAAAAATATTGATGATTAAATAATAGAAATTTTAAAAACTAGAAAATTATTATTATTTTATTGTTTTGGGATTTGAAATGTTCGAAAAGCATGCACTGCGCTACGAGGCCGGCACTAAATATTAATATTATAGTTATTGTCACAATTAAAAACCTCCACAAAGAGAAAAGAAAGAATTTGTAATTAATTTCTAAATAGAATGAAATTTTGTTTCCGAAAATCGATTCAGATGTTTTGAAGTTATATTTATTGTAATTTTTATAAGAAACATTGTTATCTATTAATTTCTTACGGATTTAATTATCATTATTTTGTGTTGATATTTCTTATTTAATTAAAAATAGTCATGGGAATATAATTACAATTACAATTACATATGCAGGATAAAGGAAAACAAATAAATCATACTCATTATGCAAGTTTAAGATAATTATGTTTTTATAAGTCTGCAAAAAAATTAATTGCAAATGCGTGATTTAAAATTACATTACTAGGTATTTAAAAAACGGAACTATTATAGGATATAAATGCAACAACATATCTTTACAGAGAGACATAGTAGAATGAATCAGAATATTGAAATGTCTGTTTGTATATGAGAAAAGAAATTAAATAATTAATAATCAAAGTTTTTCCGAAAATATCCTTCAACATTAATAAATAATAGAATTCTCTTCTGTAATTGAAAATCCTTAAAACCGAATATAAATTCGTGTATTTAATATGCACATTTTATTATTTGACATGTTTTGATGGATGATATTAATTTTTGGAAATGTATAAGATTTGTAGCCAATAAATTTAAATATAATTTTTTTTTCTCGTTTGATTAATAATTAATGATTGTTTTCAATTTTTAATTGAATTCTATCAAAAAAACACTTTTATATTTAAATTGATTAATCAGCAACCATTTTTTTAAACAGAGAAATTTGTGTTATGGATCATAAATATTTAAATTTTATTCAAATATTTGCGATGTAAAATCAATAAAAAAAAACAACTTGTGAGTAAAGTACAACCAAATATGTAGTGTCGATTGTACTTCAGAAGGTGATTCGAAATTTTAATTTTTATGATTCTCAATCGCAACCTAATTTAAATATGTATTCTTACTAGACTATCAACCTTCGTAAAAAAATTTGCCTGGAATTAGATCTATTTTATTTTACTCAGTGCATGTTAAGTGTTCTACAACAATAAGACTGTTTGTAACGATATTAAACATACAGCATTTGTTGTCATTAATCCATCCAAGCTTTATCAATGTACAAAAGTCCTTCAATGTTTGTGTGCTGAAGGTTTGCAACCATTGCAAATTCATACACAAATTCAAGTAATGTAGGAAGATGTACTGCATATCCAATTGTAAAGTGTCGAAAATTTAAGAATGGTAAAGAGACTAATGATAAACTATGACTACTAGTCGAGTAAATAAAGCAGAAAAAAAGCCTTTGGCTAGAAATTCGATCGGTCACCTCATAGAGAGATGAGGTTTTTTGCATTTTATTCTGGGCAGCCTTCAGAAAATTTGTTACTACTTTCTTATTGGTACAAATGTATTATTGCATCTTTAAAAACAATTAATAATAAAAAAACGCCCAAAATGGGTTATGTTTTATTACTCGGGGGTTTTAGGAGTCGCTAATTACGAATATGACGTCGGAGAAGGTCTTACATGTATCAAAATCGTTAACAGAGGGTTTTCGCAGTCGCTGATCGCGAATATGACGTCGAAAAAGGCCTCGGATATATCTAAGGATTGGTACGCCATGATCGGCGACTGCCCTAGTAATGAGTTTTACCGCAATAAAAGTAGATAAAATACCCGGAAATGACCTGGACACCGGGAGGAAGGAAGGTGATTGGTTTATTTCTCTAACATTCTTAAATATATATATTTTTTGTTCAATCTATTTTAACACTAAACTTTCAAACTTATAATAATAATGTTAACCTATTCGCATATTAAACGTCAAATATTCCAGTAATGTGCTTCCGGTGTTGTTAGAATGAGATAACAGACAAACTACCAAGAGAACAATTCAATTTAATGACGGGCTGATCTACCATGATGCCAATAACAATGTTAACCATTGAACAGACAAAGACAAAAGTAAAATGTATGCAGTTTCGCAGACTTCAAGGTACTGGATAGCGTGGACAAAGAAATACCAAAAGCCAATTAAGAATGGGGTAAAAAGGAGAAACAGACATCTCTTAGAACTCAACCACATACAAGTGATTACTTAATTACTTCTTCTATGCAACTGATCGACGCCACTAGCAAATCAAAACGAATAATGCTGACGGACGGGGTAATACATGGAATCATTTTAAGTCCCTTGCTCTTCCTTATTTATATATTTGACTTTCCAGAAAACATAAAAATAGGAATCTCGAAACTAAAATTCCGTATGTACACAAACGATATTATTTTTCATAGCAGGAATAGATCAAACCTGCGCACGGATTTAAAGAACTGCGAAGAAAACAAACTGAAACTGATCCAGGAGAAAACAAACTGAAAGTGATCCTGGAGAAAACAACATATTGAAATTTGAGAAGGGCGGCAAGTTTGTCAAAGACGACACTTTCAAATATCAATAGCCTGAAGAACCTTTGGAGGATTTCTATCAGAAAATGAAACCGATAGCAACTTACGCAATCAAAAAAATCCAACGAAGAGAATGAAAAATAGACTATAGGTTCAATGTAAAAGAATTCAAAACATATGAAGAAGAAAGAAAAAAGAAGAACTCGAACACAACCGCATTCAACTCCTACATCTGGAAAAAAGCGAACCAGGCAAACCGAAGCTGGATCTGTCGGTTGACGGTGCACTAATTTAACACATTTATATTTATGTCATTTTTTTAAATATTTAACATATATTGGTATCAACGCAAAGTAGAGTTAACACTCTAGAATCAGTATTGAAAAAAAACCAATTTTCCTTGGAAATTTTCATTTATACAGAAGATTGTAACAAACTGTGCACACTGCAAACTTGCCCCGTTGGAAGAAAATATCAGAAGAAATAATCAAAATATATGAACAGCCAGCACTGCGATATTACCCCGTGCTCTAATGTTTTCTGGGCAAGATCAAACTAGCGATTTTCTCAATTAATTTTGGGCAACTGATGTACTTTATTTATATAAATTAATAAATTATATAAATATTTTAAACTAATTTAAACAATATTCTCCATACTTTTCAAAAATAAACTGAAAAAACACAAAATTCCTTAAAAATTACGACACTCTATTGGACGACTTTAGGTTTGTTGCAAACTGCACGAGAAGTTATACTCTATATTAGCTGTTGTATTCTCATTTATGTATGAATAAATATAGATCGATTACGATCTTACCCCACTGCACCTTATTCATTTAATTTTTCAAACAATTTTCTAAAAATTCTACTTATATTTTTTCTGTTTTAGGTTGAATTGCTTATTTTATAACACCTATTTAATTTTTCCAAACACTTGTGAGCAAAGACATATCCCCTAGAGCATGCAATATATGTCAAATGTAAACGTAGACTTTACAAACCTTATAATTTGATAAATTTACAATTCTGAATATAACATTTCTAAATTTCTCTTTTTAAATGTGCTCCTTTATATCAGTACTTGAAATCTTATTAAGTATATGAACGATGTCATTGTCGTAAAATCGGTTCCAAGTGAACAATAGCAATAAAAATGATGAAATATGTGCAGAAAATCTCTAATACAAGGAAAACAAACAATAATATTACATTAAAAATCAGGGTTAAAAGAATAAATAATTTAAATTTCTGTCGACCTTATGAATTATTGATCAGGACGTCACATTTATCTTAGCGGTATTAGCACTTTATTTTTAATGTAACAAAATATTTGCAATGATTGTAAGATTTAATATAAGTTGTTAGTGTTGGTCCATTCGGTCGATTCTCCACTTCTACTACTCAGAGTTTGAAAAAAAAAACATGTAATCATTAAGAGTTTATAAATTTACAATCATAAAATATTTTTCATCTCAACGAGTTGGGTGCATGTGCTCATTCCGCGCAAAATGGTTAAGGTTACAATTGTGAGTAAAATAATTATTTTAAATTATAATTAATAATAATTTCATTGTAATTAATTAAATTATTTTTTATTTATATGTGAAATTGATTAGTTTGTTCATATTTTTTTTTTCTAATTTGAAAATTTGTCATATATCAGTGATATTAAATATTTTTACAATTTAAATTTTTACTTGTAAATAAAAGAAGGATTGTAAACTAATTATAAACTAAAAATTTAAATGTTCAACATGTTTACATTTTTTGCATTCCGTGCAATACTTTTAATATTTGTTGACATTTTTATATTTTATAGGATTTGAATAATTTTAACATATTTTGATATTTTTTGTTTATTTCCATTTTTGACGGTCTCATTTTTTTGGATTTTTGATATTTCAAAATTTTTAACATCTTTGATTTTTTGATATATTTTTACGAATTTTGACGTTTTTTAACATTTTATGATATTTCCTTATATTTTTCAATTTTGACTTGTCTATATTTATTGACAATTTAAGAAATTTCACTTTCAAAATTAAAGAATCGAAAACTAAACTACATTTTCGGAATTCTCTCAAGTTATAAATAATTTAGCTAAAAAAATAATAATAATTACAACATTCATTTTAAAAATAAGTATAATAAACTTACTTAATAATTTCTTACAAAAAAAATGTAGAAACCGAAAATCACCAAAATTTCATAAAATTTTATAGTCATCATTTGAAAATTACTAAATGACAATACCAATTTACTTGTATCTTGGAAAAGATGGCGGACTAATAATTTTCACAAAAGAAACGAAAATCATTTTTATGATTTATTAATGTTGAAATTTGCTGGAGTGTGAGAAGATGAAGATGAAACACTTAAACTAAGCAATAAATAAGAACGAGGTAATTCGCTTTTTATTCAGAACATTTAAGTTGCTCTTATAATTTATGAAATTCAAATAAATTTGTAGTTTTTTAATAACACATTAATGAGTTAACAGCTATAAAATTTTATAGATTTATTATAATTAAAATATTGCAAAATAGGTATTAGAAAAGATTTTCATCAACGAATTCTCCATATTCGATGCAAAAAAATATTAATTTTATTACAAACTCTGTAGTCAATAAACATTAATTTTCTTAGATTTTTTTTAAATTTATATTTCTTTCTTTAGCAGAAATAGTTGTGTTTTTAGGCAGGCCTCATTGTGTAATACTTGCTTTCCATGCAGGGTGTAGTAAGTTCAAACCTCAGATTTTTAATTACGATGATTAAAACGCCGGTAAACAATTTTGATAAAAGAAAATTTTGTATTCGGACTATAAATCAATCAACTTCATTAATTAATTCAATCCAACCATGGAGTAAAAAAAAGTCTAATTACATAGGTCTACAAAAAAGAAGTTTTTTCTGAAATTTATCTAAATAAATAATACATGATCTGCTGTGTAGTTTTTTATTCAACGACGAAAAAATTGGAAAAATATTTTAAATTTATTAATTATTAATTATCAAGATAATGAACGTGTTTATACAAAGTGGCAAAATTGAACGAATTAAAATACGAATTGATGGAACATTCAAGGTGTTCAGCAGATTTAGTTTTTCCTAACTATTATGTTTCCCAATCTGAAAACATTTTTTGTTAAAAGCTTTTTATATCAAATGACAAAGCCATTGTAGCCATAGATGGATATCTTCTAGACTTTTCGGAATCAGACTTTAATGATGGTATCGAATTTTTGGAATAAATGAAGTCTAATCGCAAATATAAAACTACAGTAGCTAAAAAGAAAGACGAAATGTGTAATTATTTGGAAAAAAAAGCTCAAACCTACAGATAAAAACTAAACAAACCAGTAACAATGTTAATAACATAACTAAAGCTTGTAGGTACTGCTGGGTCCACACCAATGAATGTTTGCATAGGTGTTGAATTTACTATGCAATGGGACGAAAATATTTACGACGCAAAATTACCATGCACAATCAAGAAATATTATGTTGTGCGCGCTACACACCCCAGTTCGAACTTGTGTTGCTCTACTAATTAAATTTCAATCAAGAAACAACACATCTACACACAAATCGTTTGCACCTCAAATTCCTTTAATGTTCGCGAGAAAACCGACAATCGATGGTTCGTGTTGGTGTTGTGACCTTCAATAATTCTTTAGAAAACAACATTTCCAAGAACTATTAAACCTACTATATATGTATGTAGTGATAGAACAAAATAGTTTTTATAATTTTTTAATTAGATTAAACTCTCACAATGTAGATGCATTTCAATTAATAAATTATACAACATGTTGTCATACATCTTGATGTACTTTATATATTTTATTCTTATTAATAACATTTGAACCTTTAAAAACATCTTCAAGAAAGGGCAATTTAAGAATCCTAAGAAAATTGGAAAATAGGTTTTCATAGTTCAATTTTTCACATTGTAAATAGTGCAAGTACTTCAAAACTTGATTCTAATTATGCAATTACTGTTAAGTCATTATCTCTTATCTTGTTTCTGTATAACAAAGAAGATTTATGCTTGTTGTTTTATGGAATACGTCAAATGCTGTTTTTTTCCTATTTTATAATTTAAGACTATTTTAAATGGTTTCAAAAGGACTAGAAACTGAATTCCATATTTTTCTAAATTGAAACAGATTATTAGTGATGGCCTCTTTGGTTTTATTTCTTAATTAACAACATATATTTTATATTTTCTTATCATTACTATTACTTTTCTTTATCTAACGATATATAACTTACTGATATTTGTCAAATTATAACAAATTAAAAGAAATAATATTTTTAAATCTAAGAGATGGCGCCATTCGTCATATAGGTACAAGTAGTTGGCCCTTTTCAACTCAGCAGAGGGCGCCACGTATTTCCCCCGATTACAATAGTTCTCGTTTAATCCAGATTTCGCACTCTCCTTATAGGGGCGTTGACTAGTATCTAAATTGTAAAAAAAATCATCCTTTTCGATTTCAACTTTCGGAATTATTGAAAAACACGTATGAAAATACAGAAACATTAATAATTCCGAAAACCGATGATTTTTTTAAATTTAGATACTAGTCAACGCCCCTATTAAGGAGGGTTGCGAAATCTATTGGATTAACGAGAAGTAGTATAATCGGGGGATAATTTCTTTTTTCGACCTTAAAAAAGGCCAATATGTTTTTATTTAACACAATAATTTTATAAAAACATTTAAAATGGTTTTTGAATCATTGTAATCGGAATATCTTTTGCGTTATTCAGAGCTTTTTGTTCTGTAAAATCAAACGATTTATGATTTATTGAAAAACAACATGTGTGTCTTTCAGCTCTAGAGACTTTTGATGTATTTAAAATATTTCTCGTAAGTAGATATCATCAGTACCATATCAAACTATAAAATTTATGTATTTTTAATCGAATTCGAATTTTCAATTTGTTTCACTTTTCAAAATATGGAATGTGTCAAATTTGTAATATCGAAATGTCAAATTGGCACAATGTTAAATATTAAAACATCAAGTTCTGAATGTTAAAATGTCAAAAAATAAAAATAAAATTAAAGAAACTTTAAAAAATTAAAACTTATAAGCATTTAAAATTGAGGTAAGGAAGAGTGGGGTAAGATCGTAGACGGGGCAAGATCGTAATCGGTCTATATTTATTCATACATCAATGAGAATATAATAGCTAATAGTTAGAAACCTGTATTAAATTAATATGAGGCGATCCATAGAGATTACCTCTCATTTATGCGGCAAGTAAAAAAGTAAGATACATTTTTCAATTGGTTTTAAATAGCCTTTTACGAACTTGCTCCGAATGCGGGGCAAGTTCGCGTGGGTACAGTTTGTTATAAATTTCTGTGTAAATGAAAATTTCCAAGGAAAATATTTTATTTTTTTCAATACAAATTATAGAGTATTAACTCTACTTTTCGTTGACACCAATATATGTTAAATATTTAAAAAAAGGACATAAAAGTAAATGTGTTAAAAGTGAAACTTTGCAAGAACCTGTCTGATCTTACCCCACTTTACCTTATTAATTTAAATATATGAATTACTTGATTATTGTTGCGGATTATATTTATATTATAAAAATTGAGAATTTCACAAAAAAAAAAATATTGTAAAAATTACTTTTTTTCGCTTAGTGTGCTATAAATTACCTACAATTAAAAAATACCGATTCAACTTCCTTATGATCACTAACTATTAGAAAATGCAAAGCTATTTAATATAATAGAAAAACCAAGGTTACAATACGAGCCTACTATTATAAAACCATCATTTTAAATTAATGTCCAAAATAACATTATAATTATCTATTTATTTGTTTTTATTTTAATGCAGTTAATATATTCAATAAAATAAAAATTTATCAAAGGTAACATAAACAAATTATAAATTTTTAATATTCGCTTCGAAAATTGTAGATTTATTAAAAATATTATTAAGAAATTAGTTAAAAAAAATTACATTGCAAAATAAATTATTTTTATTTCCTTGAAAGGCAACTAACATATTTCCCCATATCGATCGATGGTTGTTTATATATAAATAAACCAAAGTTATGTAAATTTAATTTGTAATATATCGTATGAGGCAATTACAAGAAATAAGCTATAAATCAATATTTTGAATATAAGTGCCACTAAAATTAATTTAATGTTTAGCAATACTTTGAATTATTACATTTTTTAAGTGCATATTTGCTTAAAAGTAGCAAAACACCAATTATAAAAATATAAACAAATATTAAATCACTTGATGCATAAAAAGTTTACATTCACATAAGTTTTATTTTTAGTCTATTTTTCTTCAAAAAATCCTTAAAATTTTTGGGTGATTATGGATTTTACTTTCCAAGCACTACTGTATAAGAAAAGTGTAGTAATCGTCATAAAAATCGACTTCCAAATTTTGATTGATTTTAACGTTTTGAGTTTCTTTGAACACGCAGTTTGTAAATCATAACAAAGATCGCTATATATTTTAGGAAAAAATGGTACATTTTATTTTGTTTCATTCATTTATCTTCAAAATTAACCAAGATATTCGAAATTTTTATGAAGTTCGCGGATGACGATTTTGCGCGCTCCGGGTTACAACAGCACCAGAAGGTCGACTGCAGGCGATTTCAATTTTTTTTTAAATAATATCTAATTAAAGATCAACTAATTTACATTATGACCAAACAAATATTTTACCATTTCATTAGTACAAAATATGCGGAAAGCCGAGTCCAAGCCCAATTTTAAATAAAATTTTATTTTTCTGTAAATAAAACTGTAATTTAATTTATTAATATGTTATTAATTTCAGACAATCATCTTCTTAATTTATTTGGGCCATGTGGCATATTGTGATATTCCGGATAATGAAGAATACGGCCCAATTGCAAGACCCAACAATCCAAATTTGGCAAGAGATATTTTAGGATATGATAACTTCCAAAGGACATCAAAAACTTCAAATAATGTTCGATATGGAAATAATTGGGAACAATACGATAATCAACCAATACAAGAATTTAGATACAATGATAGATATGATACAGGATATAATAATTATGGACAACCGTACGATTACAATGGAAGGAATCAACAACGTTACTAACTCATTAAAATACTATACAATTAGTTGTTAGTAATTGTATTATATAATTACAAATCGTTTCTGTTTGAGTAATTAGAGTTTACGTAAAAAATCTGTAAATATGCACAAAATTTTATATTTTCTTTCAAAGTTTAAGGACTGTATATATTGTATAAACTAATGATCTTTCAATAAATTAACAGTACTGTGTAATAAATTATGTGAAATAAGATACATTAAATTTTTATTACCCACTTTAATATTTATGCAAAAATTTAAATTATTAAATGCGTATAATTTAATTAAATATTTTATATTCTTCAATATTATTTCTAATATCATTCAAATATTGATAATCATGATTTTAAAATATTATCAACAAGCTTATGGTGCCTCATATCGATAGGATATAATAATAAAAAACTAATAAAAACACAAATAATTTTTTTTTTTTTATTTTGAAATCATAACATACTCATTATGAAACCCAAACGGGTTTCATAATAGCCGCATTATGGGACTGAAACTTTTACGTTTCGGTGTTGGTATTAAATTTATTCAACGTAATTGTCAGTGTCAAATTTAGTTAAATTGATGTTTTGTCAAATGAGACGGACATTTAATTGATGATAAATCATCTGAGAGATCTAAGGTATTGTTCTGCATCAAAATTAATCTTAATTGCAATTTATAAATGATTTTGTGGATGAAACACCACTTACTTGAATAAAATTACGGCCGTATACATATTTACATAACCTATTCGAATTGTTGAAAATGAAGTTGACACAAAGGAAACTGACCAATACTGGATTTTATCAAAGTAGGCCGATCATTCTGAAAATTTGCATAACTTTTCATTCTGAATAACTTTTTTTAGTAACACTTTGGCGTACTGTGAACGGAAAAGGTAGCTTACCTAAAACCAAAATAGTCTTTGCTCAACTGTAAAGATCATCTTGACTTTAAAAAATCGAAAGTAAACTAAAAACAAGTTTCACACCAAACAGGACGGAATCCCAAAATATGAAATTCCAATTCGAAAATTTTTGGTCAATCATATCTATTGTAAACTCAATCCGGGGACGTACGGTATGTGAAAATCAACAAAATATTTAATCTTAAATTAGTTATTTATTTATTTATTGTTTTTTCTAATAATTTCAATATGTTCTTACTATTTATTTATAATATGTCCATTATAAATGATTAAAAATAAATGACGAAAACGGGAATTTAAAAAAAAATGTACAAAAGAGACTTAAAGATATCAAAGTTTATTAACAAGTAAACTTTTCAAAGAAGTATTTACCTTATTGATTTAATAATATAATAATAAAATTTATAACTAACAAGGATAAATAATATTTAGATATTTAGAAAATATATAAAATTTGATTACATGGGCTGCTTACTAATGATAATAATGATGCTCTTCATGGCCTTGGCCTTCAAAGTGGCCTTTTAAATCATGTTTATCATAGTGATGGTCTTCTCCATGATCATAGCCATATTTTCCATCGCCTTTTTTGAATTCGCCATGATAACTACCAGAAGGATGATAGGTACCAGAATGTTCTCCACCATATTTATTATAATGATCTTTCTTATCTTCTTTATTGTGTACAACGTGATAATTTTCATGATGATATACTCCTCCATGCTCTGCACCTTTATGCTCACCATATTGGTTGCTTCCCTTATTCGAACCATAATGTTCTCCATGGTGATAATTTTCATGATGTTCAAATCCTGGATATTTACCATGATTATCCTCTTCATGGTGGTTTACATAATGCCCTTCATGATGACCCCCATGATATTTCTCATGATCTCCATGATATTTCTCTTGATCGCCATGATATTTATCATGGTCCCCATGATGTTTCTCATGATCACCATGATATTTATCATGGTCTCCATGATAATTTTCGTGACCTTTATGATGATCTTCATGGTCTTTATGATAAAAATCATGAAAATGATCATCGGCTAGTAGAGTTGTAATCATCATGGCAAAAATAACTGCGCAGTTCTGAAAAATGAAAAATGATTATTGCATTCATTTATATTTTAATTTTAGTATGAAACACAAAGAACTATTAAAAATTTACATGGTTTGGCATAAAGCTCCATTTTACACCAATTTAATATTATTAATTAGCTCATAATAAAATTGAATGTTAAAAATAATTCATGCAAAGCAGAACTAATTTTTTAATGATTATATATATTTGGCATTGTTAAAATGTATTCGTTATCGAAACCAAAATTAATTATTATGAGTAGTTTAGGAAATTGAGCAAGCAGCTTTATTCATTTTAAATTAAAAAATGACAATATTCAGTATTTAAATATGAAGGAATAATTTATTTTAAAACATCTATGAATAAAAGTATATTAGGCAGTATTATCAAAATAAACAAATTTCAGCCTTATAGTAAGTATGCTTTAAATAACCTTCTCTTTTAATGGAAATAGTTTGATAATAATCCAATAATCAACTCCCTATCACCTAGTTTAATTAATATTGTCGTGATATCGAATTCCTAAATTGTCATTTATTTACTATTTTTTTAATAAAAAAAAAAACTTTAATAACCGACATCGACATCATTTTTCAATTTTATATTTACTAACAACTTTATTATAAATATTGCAAAAATTTCGAGTTTGGCAAAGTCAAAGATAAGTTTTTAAAGAAATTACGTATTTTCCTACATCTTGTCAATGTTTCAGGTAAGATGAGCTAAAGAATGAGGGAACCAACAATCAGAGCACTTGTTGTTCGTATTATAACTATTGTCGCTTATGTATGCCTTGCAGGAAGTGGAAAGATCTACTGTACAAGAAGTACTACGCTTAAGAATCAATCAAGAAGTGCACTCTTTCTTTGAAACGACAGTTGGGTTTGGACACTTGTACTAATAATCTCATCGTTCAGAGAAGAAGCAGCAAAAATGCTTAAAATCATATCTTTGTTATTATTAAATAATAATAAGAGCATGATCACTAACCTTAAGGTCAACAGAGGCAATAAACATCAATATAGGTTAACAATAACGTAGTTTTCACTAAATATCTACTATATTTCTCAGCAAGCATTACAGAATTTAATAAAACTAATTCTGTTTAATCTTCATGATCACCTGAGCAGCATTTCTGATAACCATAGTTAAGAAATAAAAGTGAGACTCTACAATACCAAAACCGCTATTTCTGTCAGAAGACACAATAATAGCTTCTGCTGTCTCTGTCTCATAACAAAGAGTTCTGCTTCATTAACAGCAACTTACAATAAGAAGAAAGCTGAAAATTACCCTGATAGAATGTTAGTGGCTCAACCTTTCATTATCTGAAACGTAAGCGTCTGTAGCTCATATAAAAATCCTTGATATCGACTCTTGGCCTAATTGTGGTACCCAAAACATCTCTGATGGTAGGGCAAACCGGATCATGTTTTCACATTTTGGGACTTTTGATCTCTCTAGCATTGAAATGTAGAAAAAAATAGAGTCGCCGCATTTGGTGGGTAAATAAATATACTTTGTGAACATAACATAATAAAATTAGAAAGTCGTCCCTACAATGAATTGGGGAAATTTGCCCCTCATTTGAGACAAGTTTTCAAAGACTATGGGGCAACTTTCCCGAGATATTTTGTTTACTTTAGTTTTTTCTTCATTTGTTTAAGATTTAAAACTTATGAACCTACTTGCATTTTAATTTTTCTTTGAAATTTCATTGTTTTTTTTTGCCAAAAATATATCTAAAGGCTTTTGATTTTTTTCAAATTATTCTCTTGTATTATTAGCTAAAATGAAAGTGACGTTCTTTAAAAGCTAAAATACCTCTAAAAACAGAGTGGTACACTTCGGAATGTTACATTGCAAGTTGAGAGCTAATAATTTGGATTTAATTTAGTTATATTTTGTAACCAACGAAGAGTAATAAAAAAAATATCATTTTAGTGCCTAGGTATATAAAATACTTCATTAAAATTTTAAATGTGAAACAGTAAAATATTAAAATAATATGGATCTAGTAGTATACCAGGACGTAGAAAATTAAAAAAAAATCGCGACTGGTAAACTTGAAAACGAAAATTTTAAAAATAACAAATTCAAAAGTCAAAAATCAAGAAACGAAACAAAACATGAAAATCTGGAAAAATAGAAATTATTAAAAATAGAAAATATTAAAAGTCGAGAAGCTAAAATTTAAAGAATTTGAATAAAATTAAAAATTCAGAAAGTCGATAATGCGCAATTTTTTGTTTGTTTATGCATGAATAATCCAAACTCAAGCGCTCACATTAATATCGAAATATCAGCACCATAAATTTAACGGTCGGGTTCGTTATTTAAAAACACGCAAATTTATATTTAAAAAAATTGTACTTATTAAATTCTTAACTAATAATTAGATTAGTATTATAAGAAGGTAGTTAAAGCATTTTAAAAATAAATTAAAACACTTACCAAAAAGTCACCCATTTTGTTTTAACTAACTACTTGTAATTCGATCTTTAGCAGGTTTCTTGCGGGAAATACCACAATCCATTCGAGATGCTATATTTATACTAAGAAGGTAGACAAAAAAGACAAAATACATAATTAATATGGGGTTTTCCTGTTCTTGCCAGTCCTCATCCAACAAATCAGCTAATTCCTACGCATCGTATTCAACAATTAAAGTAAACCGCACTAACAAATTAAAAACAAAAAGAACGTGTTTTAATTAATTAATGTGTATTAGTTGTATTTAGATCAATTTATACATAAAAAAATTTGTTTTGCATGTTTGTTTCCAGATTAATAGGATATATGAATTTATTTATATCAAGAAATAAAACAAAACCGTTGATCTTATTTACAAGTTTAATTGGATCAATCCATACAGTTTAAAGCATTATTTGTAATTTGATCAACTTTTTTTTAATTTTTTAAAAAGTAAATAAATCCAATAAAATTAAAAAATTAAGTCCGTAGAAGAAACTAACAAAAATTTAAATACTAAGCGAAAATTTGAAAAATAGATGAAAATTAAAAGGTAAACGAAAAACCTAGAAACTTCAAAAGTAGATATTTAATAAAAAAAAATTAAAAATAGAAACAAAAGCAAAGAAATTTAAAAAATAAGGAGGAAACTTTTAATATCAAAATATGTGGTGATTCTGAAATAAATTCTTAATAAATATTTAATTCAAAACGGCAATAACAAAGACATTTTAAAAGAAATTTTATATGGAATGCACATTCCACACATATCGTTTAGGAGTTCCCCATAATAACTCGCTAATAGGCATGAATAATCAAAATAAGACATTAATAGAACCAAAATTAAATTATTATCTACATATTATAATATAATAAGTCAGATATTGCAATTAGGTTATGTTAATTATACCTACATATATACCAGGTGAATATTCCAAAACCCAATATGTGCAATTAATATGGCAAAATGGCCATTTTAACTTAGAGGGTTTACGATAACATCAATAATGTGAGAATTAGTTAATTTTCAACAGTATTTCTCATTAATTTATAAAAAATTTGCAATAAATCCAATTCGCAAAATCATATTACGTCATAACTCATAAGACAATATACAAATTTAAGTCTTTCCAATTAGAATTACAATTTTCCTTACGAAAATCAATTGAAAATTTTCTAAAGAATATGGTAAATGTAAAATTCAGTAAATTTCTTTAGAATCGGTCGCATCGTGTTTTATTAGAAAACTAACCGGACTCGACAGACGTCGTTCTGTCAAATGCTATTTGACTGTGGCAGTTTGTCCACGTACATAGAAAGTAATGAAGAAGTTACAGACCTATATACAGAAAAGTAGTCTATTTAGACAAAATAATAACTTGGAAAATCTCATTACAACGCCACAATCTTATTTGTTCTGCTTAAACTCTGGTGATGGCCCATATTTGACATTTTCACTTTTGATATTTCACTTTCACATTCCTACTTTGACATTTTCACTTTTGACATTTGTACTTATGACATTTTAGTCTTGACATTTACACCTTTGACATTTGCACTTTTGAATTTACAGTTTTGACATTTGACTTGACATTTACACTTTTGATATTTCACTTTTCTATTCCCACTTTTGACGTTTTCACTTTTGACGTTTTCACTTTTGACATTTACATTTTGACATTTCACTTTCACATTCCCACTTGAGACATTTTCACTTTTGACATTTTCCCAACTGACTTTTTAATTTTGACATTGTCACTTTTGACAGTTATAATTTTGACATTTCACTCTTGATATTTACACTTTTAATATTTCACTTTTATGTTGCCACTTTGACATTTTCACTTTTGACATTTCACTTTCACATTCCCACTTTTGAAATTTTTACTTTTAAAATTTCACTTTCACATTCCCACTTTTGACATTTTTACTTTTAACATTTCACTTTCACATTCCCACTTTTAATATTTACAGTTTTGACATTTCACTTTTCACATTTTCACTTTTGCCATTTTCCCTTTTTTTTAACTTTTTGGTTTTTACGATTTTTTCGGTTTCCTGTTTTTTTTTATTTATTCGCTTTTTTCGATTCCTTGAAAATTTTTAAATTTTCTAAATTTTCCCTGACAGTTTGCGCAACAGACAGATGCTTCTAACAGGAGATAGGTTATGTCATAGCTGTTTTCGTTAATTTTGCCAACTGTAGTAACTAAAAACAAATTTTGAGAGCGAAGTTAGCAATAAAAAGAAATGTGGGATTTTTACTATTTTCCTTACAATTTCTTCATATATTATCTCACCTTTTAAACCTTTCTTGGACTTCTACAAATATTTCAAAACCAAAATTAGCCAAATCGGTCCAGCCGTTCTCGAGTTTTAGCGAAACTAGCAAACTTCATTTCATTTTTATATATAGAGATTGTTTATACAATATGACAATAAATGGAAGAAATTATATTATAACATTAATAGATAAAGCACAATATTTTGCAGCATCCAATTTGATTAATTTTAAATTAAAACACAAAGATAGATAACACTATGGCACCCGATTTTTTTACGTTTTAGTGTTGGTATTCAATTTATTCGACGCAATTGTCACTGTCAGATTGTCAGATTAATGGTGCCTCAAATGAGAGGGACATTTAATTGGTGATAAATCACATTGCATTCTAGCAGTGTCAGATCTGTGGCAGGTATTCAAATGGGAATTAATTAAAAATGCTTCTTTGATTAACCACTTTATTTGAAATATCCGTTACCGATTTCAGTCTATTTTGGTCATTTTCAACCGACGCGTATACCGATGAAGAGTCATGAACCAGTAACGGATATTTCAAATAGAAACAAACAACAAAAATCTTTAGAGGGATTGAATTACACATACACACAAAAAATCCACAATTTTGATACGAGCCTATCAGAATCAATGAATTTTTTGTGCGCTAAATTCGAATTTAACACTAAAATTGCTATGGCATGTCAAAAACACAAAAATGCATTCATTCTGACAGATCTGGTAAAAAATTGCGGATTTTTTGTGTATCTGTGTTATCTTCAAGAGCTTTTGGTAAAATTTTCATCTACACAGCTTTTTGCACAAATGTTTCAAAATATTGAAAATCTCCGTTTTAAATGTCCTCTGACTTAATCGATTTGCTCTGGTGAATATTTGAATGAATTGAGTAAATATAAGCTGCAGCAAAATAATGTAAAGTAAGCAAATAATACAAAAGTTAAAGTTTTTTCTTTATTGTCAACTTGTCATATTTCATTTTGTTAAATAATTTTACAATTTTCGAATTTCATGTTAAATTGTAATCTTGGCCATATTGCGCGAACGATAGGTCCTAATTGGGTGGAAGTCCTTCACTTGTTTTTTTTTTTTAATTTCAGTTATTGATTTCTCTGGTTCATCTATATCATTCTGTTGTTTTTAACTTTGTAATAATGCAAATTTATCTTCTTGATAAAAAATCCGCTTTTATTTTGTTCGTTTCTTTATTATTATAATGAAAATGCTGTACATATTTTGAAATCTTGCTGAATATATCAAAAATTGCCTGTTTAAGCTACAGCGATGCAGGCATTCAAATTATGCATCAATTTATCAAATAACATTGCTTAAAAGATGGTAAAGTGAATCGTGGTGTTGAAGCATAATTATCAAAAGATCGATTGAGATTGAGAAAACTAAGCAGTTATATTAACCCTAGAATAAAAAGAGTAAACATTAACAAATATTATAATATATTAAAATAAATTAAGATATTGCAAAAGAAGTTGATAATATTGCTATCGAAGGGGATGAAGGTTTATTAAAATTGAGTATCTTTGTAAAATGAAAGAACTACTAGATGAAGTATGTCAAAAGTCACACACCCAACCATTTATCAAGAAATAAAATAAGCAGAAAGTTCGAAAGAGTAACTTTGGTCAAGAATATCAAACTGAACTAATAGAAAGAAAAATAACGCTCGAAACACAAACCAAACACACCAATGAGACCCATTGTAGTCTCTAAGTGTCAAAAAATTGGCATTTTTCTCCAATTTTTTTACAGCCATTCACAGAACAAAATATTTTAGTTGTAGAAAAATAAAAACATGTTAGTAAGTTTTGATCTAATATCTCTTTAGGTAAGCACCCATTCCTGAAAATTTAGACATTTTGAGAATTCGTTTAAAAGTGTCACCTGATATTATAAAATCACATAACTCACCAAGTGGAATCTCCTCATTTGTTTCTTTAATTTCAGATATTAAATTGTTTTGTTCTGCTGTTGTTTTAAGCTTTGTAATGACGCAGATTTTCCTTGAATAAAAAAATTCCACTTTATTTTTAGTAATCCGATATCAAATCTTCATCTCATGTAATGAAACTGGGTTGATTTTCTTTCATTTGTTCTTCTTATCGTAAGAGTGAATGTCGGAAGGATTGGTTTGTATT
>JAODAH020011314.1:0-31954 GCA_027574865.2 Coproporus ventriculus | reverse complement strand
CACACACACACACACACACACACACACACACACACACACACACACACACACACACACACACACACACACACACACACACACACACATGCACAAGCGAAAATATCCAAAATGTGTTCAGGGAACCTCAAACTGCTAAAATCAATCAAAATCTCAAAGCCAATTATTATCACGATAACAATTCTTTCCTTACACAGTAGTGTGCGGAAAGTAATAAAAAAAAACAAGAAAATATACACCAGTAAATATATGACGGAAAATTTCTAAGAGAAAACATTCTGGTAAATATTTGATACAGTCTGTTATCTTTTTTACGATGAATATCGTTAAGGTATTCCAATTTCAAATTAAATTTATTTTCATAACACATTTCCTTGTCCCCATAGGTATTACATATGTACATTTTAAAATACAGAATTTTAGTTCCTGATATACTCAGAGAAACCCGTAATAAAATTTTATTATATAATTTTCAATATTTAAAGAATGTTTCATGTTTTTAACGAAAATTATTATATTTACGTTTAAATTATATTTTTCTACTATGCAATCATAACATATTTATTATGAAACACAAACGATTTTTATAATATCGTCATTATGGCACCCGACTTTTTGCGTTTCGGGACAATCAACCAAAAATTTAATTTTGAATTAATTATTTATTTAAATAAATATAGACAAACTAGAATAGTATATTAAAGCATCGGGTTGATAAGGCATGAGTTATAGCATGAGTCCAAGTTTATAAAACGAGCGGCGAAAGCCGCGAGTTTTAAAAATGTCGTAATAGCCTTAATAACGAGTTCTTTATACTATTTTTTCTACTTTGGGCCTTTTTTTTACTATTTTTTAGTGAATATTAAAATTCTTAAAATTAAGCAAATTTTGTTGTAGTTGGTAAAACAAATGTCATGTGTGACATTTAAATCCTACTTCAAATTAATTTTCAAAATACGAGTATTTTTAATTAATAATTGATGAAAACCATCAAAAAATGCGAGAAATTGCAAAATACTTAGAAAATTAATTGATTACCGGCCTCTTTATGGAGGATTATTTCAAAAGTTTGAAAATTGGTACGGGGAACTGGTAAATATTTGAAATGAAAAGAAATAGATGTAAACTATACACATCGTTCACAATAAAATATTGTGGTAGTTAACTTACCAAGCATTAATTTAAATATTTATTTCGACCAGCAAAGTATAAAAAAAATATTATATACAATTCATGCATAACGAATTTTGAAGAGCACTTCTGCTTTAGAAAAGTCGCGGGTGGCTGCTCGTTTTCTAAATTTTCACTCCTGTCTTAAAATTTTTCGTTATGCAATTCATTATATAAAATACTATTAATGTATAACCTCTGCATTTTAAATTTATGAAGTTTGTTGAAAATTGTGTTAAAAATTCTTAGCAAGATAACATTTCCAAAAACAATTTCTGGTCTCACTAGTCTCATCCCGTTATACATGGAGAGAACGTAATTTAAATCACCTGATTTATCTTATAAAAATAAATAAGGGATGGATATTGCCGCCGGAAACTCGAATCCGGGAGTAATCCACCGGCAAAGATTTATCATATCAGCACATCGATCATGCATATGCGGCCATACTGGGATTATATTTTAAATTACGTTATAAATACTTTTATTTTTTAGGTAGATAGGTAAAGACCGGATTTATTTTAACGTTTATTAATTGATTTATTACTGATATCATAGGTGCCGTTATATTTATTTATTCTTATCATAACAAATTCATGATTATACTCAAAAAGAATTCTTTAATCAGTTCACTATTTATTTTGTTTTTCTGCTGTGGGCATGAGGATTACTTTAACATAATTATCCAAATTTAAGGCGGCCACACATACAGTAATTCAATAGCAACTGTCTGATAATGCAAATTTCTAATGTTTACTTTTCAGTTACTTTCTAATCTACAGTCTGTTTTACAATATAGCAAAAGATATAATAATAAAATCGCGCCCTTTTTTTATTTTTAAAAAGGGCCGGTGCACCGGATGAAAATTACAAAACACGAGCGCTCCCATATATTTTAGTTTTTTAATGTATTATTTGATCTACTTTTTTCGCCTGAAAAATAATCACCATGCTTCCAATAAAAATAAAAAATATTACTTATATGCAAATCAGCATCTACCACACGAGGTAACTGTTTTACAATGGCAGTTGCTAAACTGTCAGACAACAAACTGTTCAGTGCAGTTCAATGCGACTTTGCATGCGACACCGTACATTCACTACATAGGCAGTTTGTAAAATAGTTTGCTGCATTATCATTTTGTAATTAAAATTGTATACTATTCATGAAAACATTTTTGGAAGACTTAAAAAAAAAGATCATTCATATTTTCATTTTATATTTTTATTTTGATAAAAATATTAATTAATAAAAAAATATGACAGACCTAGTTCGGTTGACAGTTACCGAGAACTTTTTATGGATTGCGTTTCAACAGATTGTCGCAGAGCTTCGTTCTTCACATCAGATTGCGCTGAGCCTGGCTGATTCTACAGGTTTGTATCGCCACTTTCAAATTTCAGAAATCATCTCCGCACAGTTTCCTCATTATACACAACTTCCTCTTCAAGTTACCCTATCAAACGTGTGGTTTCGGCGCCTGTAAATCTCTTTCTCCAATAATTTCTCAATATTTCCTGAATTTCATTCTCTAGGTCATTTTTGTTAAGGAATAGCAAACAAATACTGAGCGTGAATAGTTTTTGTGAAAGGGGAGTATTATATTTATTTGCAAAATGATATTTTAGAATTAAAATAATACCAATTAATAACAGGAAAATATAGCGATGAGAAAATTCCAGTAAACTATTCAATTAGTTAAAAATGGTCAGCTCCCAACCCCAATTTAAACATAAATAATCAATTAACTGAGGATGAATAGAGTAATTATAATTTTGGAAAACAAAAATATAAAAATAAATTTAATTATTTAAAATTCTCTACATATTGCAGATAGGAATTTAAAAAATTCCTTTTACAAAAGTTTAATTAAATAAATTATAAACAGTTTGCGCTCACTTTCTCATATTGAATAAAACTTTGATGGAAAATGGGGACGTGGATCGTCTGTTTTGTAAAGGGGATCATTTATATTTCACGGCCGCTAACTGCCACCCCAGCAACCCCCATCAGTCATCCAACACATAGAGCATTACTCACAGTAGAAAAGGTAACAGGTAAACAATCATGTTTGGTCTAGACATACTTCCAAATGTGTATACTCCACCACATCAAAAATCACATTAATCTAGTGGGTAAAACGTATTATTTATTATTGAGATTTAGATTTATCTACTTTATAGACCAGAAAATTTAAGCAAACATTTAATTGTCAAAATTAATGATAATTTCTGGAAAAGCATTAGAATATCAGCTAAGGGGGTTATTTAACTTTTTTATAAACAGGGCGTTTCATAAACCCACATTTTACTTGCACATTTGTTATTATCATAAAAGGCTTTATAAATAAGTTACTACTTTTTCTTTATTTAACGCACTTATTTAAATTAATAATTTGTTAAAAATAAAATCAATTTAAGGAATTTTCAATTGTTTTTTTGGCTATAATGCAAATATTATAAGCAACCACATCTATTAAATTTCAAAAGCAAAGCACTGGTTATATTCAGTATAAGATGATGCTTAGCAACTCTTAAATTCTCAAACACAGCAGTAATAAACTTGCGACGCTTAAGAGGCCCTTCTAGAGAGCCCCATTTGATATTTTCCGAATAACGGGCAAACGAAAAGGAATTTTTGAACAATTTCTTTTGCTAAATTCGTTAAAAAAATCGTAGATGGACATAATTTATTTTGTTTTTTTAAATTTTTCGTCATTTTTTTTATAATAATTTTTTCTTATATGTATAACTAATAAAAAAAGGAAAAGTATATAATGCCCGACCCTTTAATACCCCAAATACAAATGTGCAAAAATTTTTTCATATTACTTATCAAAAATTGAGAAAAACGGTATACAAAATTTTCCAAATAATCGAGAAAAATAGCTGACTTTAGTTAAGCGTCTGGTTCGCAGAGAGCGCCCATGTTGCTCGACTCGTATTTGACACGCTTTTTGCACCACCGTGTTTGACAATTGATTTATTATGTGTTTGGATTTTATTCTATTTACTATACCTTAAAAGGAATTCTTACTACCGGTCTTCAGTAACTATTTCAAATAATTTTAATAAAACATTTTTTTTTATAATTTAAAATTTACATTTTATTCGATCTTATTGTACCAAAAAAATTGGATGAAAATTAAGTAAAATGTATTTATGCAGTTACTAACAATAAATATTAAAAATAAGATAATAAAATTTAAAAAACTTGAGAATTGGAAAGGAAGAAAAAAAAACAAAAAGCTAGAATTAAAATAACAAAAAAAAAAAACAGGAAAATAAAAAGAAACTTCAAAGCTGTGAGGTACAAATTGAGTTTTTTTAAATTAATGTTAGCAACCAGCAAGATTATCTATTCGGTAGTAAAACCGTTACATCAAACAAAATCAGATGAACCAACACAAATAGACTTTCGATACGAAATTATGACATTTGAATTTAAATCTCGCGGGTATTTAAAGTGGCAGCAATGATAAAAAATATGCGGTGTTGTAATAAATTTGACACTTTGAATTATTTGATGTAAAAATTCTGAAATTATCTGTCAATTGGTAATTATTTAATTGTTTGACGTTTAATAAATAAGGAGAAATATTACAAGATGGCGACATTGCGCGGATGTGACGTTACGTAGTAGTGACGACGAGCAATTAAAATTGTTTGGTATGGCCTGTACATTTTGGCTTAATATTACCATAAAACAATTTTTTTTGTTTGTAGACGTTTCGGTGTACATCAATGTTGAAATTAATATAAAAATTCCACACAAAATATAAACACATACTATTGATGGTTGCTAACATTAATTAAAACAGCATACAAAAATAAAAAATGAAGATCAAATTTTTATAAAATAATTGCACACTGACAGTCAAAATAATTAATGCTAACAACCACAAATATTTCATTAAATAAATATTTGTTGTTCACGTCTTCTACCAATAAACTAACATAATGAACTTCACGATGTAAAATCATCTTTTCTAATTATATTTAAGTTTAATAATGTACTGAGGAAGGAAATATTAATTGTTTAAAAAAAAATCCGAAACGTCTACAAACAAAAAAATTGTTTTATGGTAATATTAAGCTATAGTAACAAAATGTAATAATAACAAAGAATTGTTATTTGTAACACGAGTGTTATAAAAAGCCATCTTGTAAAACGAACATAGTTTGCGCATACAACCGTATGGTTAGTATGTTTTTGTTATTTAGTCAGCTGGATTTGTTGAGAAGGAAGTGGAGTTTGGAGTGGATACCATTTGATTCTAGCCTGGTTCTTTTGACGTGTTCGGAGTTTATAATTTAGGTGAACACCTAGGTATTTTATTTGTTTTCTTTAGAATAATCTTGATAATATTTTTATATTCAATTTTATACTTAGTCTTATTAAAAGCAAATTCAATTAATCTATTAACTAGAAAATTTTGTTGTCATTTTATACTGTGTGCAATGGTGACTATTATTTAAAATGAAGATGTCAACATTTGTGTCTTACTTGTATATGTTAATGTCAATTTTGTTATTTTGTCTGCTTATCATGACATTTAGGAAAGGTAGTTTTCCACATCTTTCCGTTCCTACGGTAAACTTAATGGTCTTAACTCTGTTATTTAATTTATTGAGAAAGTTTACTAACTTTTCTTGCAAGGTGTCGAAAATTGTAAAGATATCATCCACGTATCTGATTTCAAATTGGTTCATGAATATGTCTGTTATGAAGAGCGATAAATTATTTCTCATGGAATTTATCCTTGAATTGTAAGATGTTTTGTGACATGGAAAAACTTTCTAATTTTATATATTCATTTCAGCTTTCTGAATCTACATTATTTCCATCAAAATGTTTCTTAAATTTAATAGCGCCGAATCAATGGAAATGCTTGGGAAGAGTGAACTTACATCGAATGAAAGCAAGATATTAGAATATTTAAAAAAAACTCTTATACTAACATTCAAATAATAAAGCAGTAGGTTTTAAAATGAATTAATTAGAACCGTTTGGATGTACTAAAGAGCTTGTTAGGATTGTAAAGTAAAAAAAACAACATTTTTCAGTTTACTTAATTGACTGAAATAATTCTAAATTGCTGAATTTATATCATTAAGTTTTTATCTAACCATTATTTATTTTCTTTAAAAAAATAATGATCATATATTACTTTGTTATCTGTCTAGATCTAAAATTAGGCAATTACTTAAGAGAGAAATGTGTCCTTGAAAACCAGAATTGTAAGGGAGTTTACGAAAGTAATCAGCAATAAAGGAATTGTGAGAAATAAATGCAAAGTGGAAAATAGAATGAGCAATCGTCTCGATCACGCGATCTAGAAATAAAGGAAATTTCTATATATAAAAGTGTTCGTTCAAAAGGACGTAATGTCTGATTTTGAAAATTAATTTTCAATTCAATAAAATTTATTTTACCATTGATAATGAGTTCGAATATCTTGTCCTGTCACATTCGTATGCCTTTCTCTATAAAATGGGGAAACCCGAGTTTAATTAAAATATGTGTAAATGAAAATAAACACGCAAAGCTAAAATTAGTAATAGTTGCGTAAATTAGAAAATATTATTATATAATTACTAATTTATTACATTTATTGCTACGATTGTTCTCTTTATACATAAACATTTAATTTACCCAATGCCTGAAAATTTTCCATTTGTGGTTTGTACTATATTTTTTTTATAACGAGCAGAAATATTCAATTAAACAATTTGTTTACAATAATTATATTAGTGGAGGAAATGTAACATTTAACACAGGTGGATAAAATGAAATGCACTCGATTCAAAAAGACTTGTACCAAAAATGTTACCACTTTCTGTACATTTGAGCGCTAACATTTTTCATAGAAAAAGTGTTTTTATTTTGTATGCACATTTGGAGGTTTATTTATTATTTGACAATACTTGACAAGGAAGCCCTAAATGACGTTTCAAAACAGAATATACACTACAGATGGCGTTGCATAACAATATAATTAAAGTCCCTAGATATACTAAAGTACCGTCGTTAAGGACATCGAAATTCTGAATCAAAATGGCGGCTACGGTGTCAGCTGTCATTTCTTCCGATTAATTTAAATCTCGTGCCATCAGATTACATGATGGGTAGTGGAGTCACTACTAATGACAGGCTGCATCCCTTGTGTGCCACACCTTACTTGCTACCACTCTTTCTAATCCCGCATTAGAGCAAGTGCCATCACAGTGCAGATAGGCCGAGTGCAAGGTCGCTCAGTCCTTTTACACTCTATGACACTTTCACTACCACCACATCCTATGGACAAGGAGAGAGAGGTTTAGAGCTGTATTTTTATATCTTGTTTGACAAGAATGAAAGATCTGGGTCTCTCGGTGATTCTACAATAAACTAGTTCTATACCAATACCACCTAGACCCATAATTTTTCCCCACCCTCACTTACAGAGAAGGCCAGGATCACTAATTTCTTCGTTTTGTTTTAGCTTTGAAGGTGCCGTCTCTCTCCCGGCAACCAGGATTCTGGAGTCCAATCCGAGCTCTGAGAGTTTTTGTCTCTGTGCGGCCTGGAATCCAGACCATCACCTTAGGTCTTTTGGGAAGGTACTTGGATTCAACAACCGTCAAATCCTCCCCTTCCCAGATATTGTCAAGTCTCGCCACAGTTGTGTGAAAGTGACTTTTCTAGTTATCTCGAACTTTTTGTTTTATTCATTTCCTAGAAAGCGGGTACAAAAAATATTTCTATTTTATAATCAAACTAAAATGTTTATAATTTCCACTATAATTTTGACTTTCGTCTACAGCTGTTTTGAACCACTGTCTCTTTAACAAGATGATGATTTATATTGAAATGAAAATTATAAACATTTTAGTTTTATTATAAAATAGAAATAAAATAAATTTCCATCAAGTGCATGGTGAAACAATCGTAAACAAAAAATATTTCTGGAAATTACAAAAGCTAACGAAGCGTTATTTCAATGGAATTTCTCTGATATAATACAGAGCAATTGAGTTTTCAATTCAGTTTTATTTCAAAGTGTTATTCTATAAATAAAGCTAAGTTATTCACAGATCATTGATCAAATTACTTAATTATTTGGATTAAAATGCCTTCGACTAAAGTTTAAAAAGAGTTGTATCCCTTCATTGATCTATTTAGAATTAAAAGCATTTTCATAAATAAGCTCTACGTTAATTCAATATTTATCGAGCACGATTCTCTTAAAACAGATTCTTCTTGGATTCGAAGGCTTTTAGATGTTTAAAATTTCAAATCTTTGATTGATGCAGCGTTGATTTTAAACTAGTCAATATACATATTGGAGTAAAACACTTTATTTCTGTTTTAACTTCTTTTTATTTAGGGTAAGCCCGTAACTAGTTTCGTATTCCGTTAGGTATTCCGTTTGAAAAAGCGTCGAACAGATGTGAAACTAGTTACGGGCTTACCCTAAATAAAAAAAAAAGTTGAAAAACAAAGTGTTTTATTGCAATATTTAAAATTTCAATTAAATGCTGGAAAATATATCAGATTCATTTTATTATACATACACATACATCCACTTTTTTCTTAGCCCGCCTATTGCAATACAGAATGTAGGCATACTGCAAAAAATCATAATTTCACTATTTTGAAAAATAAGACAATCAATTAGAAATTTTTTTTACGCATTCCAATAATTTTGTTTTTGAACCGCAGACCAGAATCAGTGAGTTTGCAATATCTCAAATCGTCGGGAAACACCATGATAACAGTACTATTCCCGCAAAAAGTTACTAAATGTGTTACATCAATAATTACTAAATAATAAGCAGATTAGAACTGTCAAAATTTGTAAACAAACACAAACGTCATTATTTTTCAAATAATAAAATACCTTAAATTCTGTTTAAATTTTAAATTCTACAAGTGTTGGCCCAAAAATTTTATTAATCATATGGCCTGAAACTGTTTTACAAGTGCTCGTATTTTGTAGGCCTCGGGTCTGTAGGTCGAGGATTGTAATACATACTCGGATTTGTAAAAGGCCAGTTTCAGGCCTAATGATTAAAATAACTATGATTTATCTCCGCAACACATTTGTCTGAGTGAAATTACTATTTATCGAGGCTAATTGACAAGTAGCCAAACCAATAGGAAATTTTCCGAGGAATCTGAAATTAGCTAATTAGTTAGACGTCATATTCTTGATCAGCAACCTCGAAAACCACCGAATAATAAAAGTAAACCTATTTTGGGCTTTTTTTTTTCTAACTATTAATTGTTTTTAAATTGAATTTTTATCAATGACGAAGTGGTAACAAATTTTCTGAAGGTTTTCCAGAAGACAAAAGCAAAAAACCTCATCTGCCTACGAGGTGGTTGATCGAATTTCTAGGTTAAGGCCTATTTCGAAAGATAGAATAAAAAGAAACAAATGGAAATAGCAAAATTTAAACATTAAAGCACTTCGCTGCGCATGCGCTGCGCTTATTTAGCGATGTAAAATGACAATTAGCGCACGCGAATATAAATAACTATTACCATAGTATCGAAAATTTATATTTATTAAATTTTATTATCATTATATTAATATTACTGTTTATAATAATTGGTAGCACTGACATCCAATGTTTCACGATTCTTCACTATTACCAGCTTTCCGCCTCCAGTTCGTAATCCTACAAGCTTCAATGTCTTTTACCACTCTTCTCTCTAGCATGCATAAATAATCAGTAGGTAGTTTTTATCTATTATTTCGTAATTTTGCAGCACTTATACTATTCAGAGTCCACTTTTATCTGTTTGGTAGTAAATATTTTAAGTTAAGGTGGGATTTAGAAAGATTTAAAGTGGGGTCATAAATTTACTGTATTGCGATCGCGAATCGCGATTTTATGGAATAACACGCTAAATAAGGGATATGAATGGTTATTGGGTAAAGTTTTCCAGATATAAATGGGGAAATAGATCACTGGGAACAATTTATTTTAGACAATCGGCGAACCCCTTTACGAGCCATTGATATGCTCTAAATAAAAAAAGAAGAAAAATAAAAGTACAGATATACTAGGTCCACTATACTTTATTACGAAAAGAGAATATTAATAGCATTTTCTAATTAAGGTAAAAAATAGAAAGCTATATATATATATTCCTTTTGATGTCCGCTCGTAATTCGTAATCAAAGTGATTGAAAGCACGATGAAAATTAAAATGATTGTAGCACAGGTAAGTTGTTATTTCAATTCCCGTGAAAATGTCTAGTGAAGACGGCATATAAAGGATTTTCATCTCTCTCCGCTTTTCTGTCTATGTAACGCGTAAGTGTATCTAACGACATCATTGAAAGGGAGCCCCTGAGGTCATGTATTCAGATTTTGCGTCCTTTTGATTGAGTCGGGCTCTCCATTGATTCGGGCACGGGTCGTTGAAAACTTGTCATAGGCAAGGGTCAGCACTAACCCTTAGGAGGAGATTTGCGGACGAATGAAACAACATTCAATAATGCTTGGCAACATCAAAATCCTACGCTAGGGAAAACTGTTGATTTCATCGCAAGCATCACTTTATACACAAACAGAATTTTGCAATTCTACAGAGATTGCAACTAAATTAAATTTTAAAGTTTCGATTTACAAAATTTATTTTGCTATGAGTTTAGTTTGAGAAATGAATACTATGAATATAATTAAAAAAAATATACGAGTATTAAAATCTCAAAAGAATATCATACTATGTTATAATGAGGACAAAGTAGACATCTTTTGTTGAGCCTAAAGGTTTGTGAAGCGATTGCCAATAGCAACTTTCACATTTAAAAAGCTTATACTATTTTTGCTTTTATTTACACTGATTTATGCAAACGTTTTTATTTATATTAGATCATGGAGGATATTTATCTATTCGACCGCTGAAGTCTCACCACGTGCACTCCCGTTTAAAGAGAACTAGCTCGTCTAGAACATTTCCAGAACGCCAATGCGTTCCACGCATAATAAACTCTTCCGTGGCGTTCGGTGAGACATTACTATCTAAATATTTCTAGAACCGGCGCTCGTTGCAATACAAATAAAATCAATGATACGGTGGCCCACACAAACATGCGATAATCTATATCACAATTTATCGCCTGCTTGTAACTGTTTGATATATAAGCGTATAAACTTACAAGATTTCTGAGAGATCAAATTTATCAAAATTAAACAATTATCAAAAAAGATCGTCAAACTTCAAAGTGAAATTTATAAAGGGCAAATGAAGGAATGTTACTTACGACAATTTTTTTTAACTATATATATAAAAATGAAATAAATATCGCCAGACATGTGTTTCGATCTTACGGGTCCCAGGGTAGAGAAATTTTGTTAAATAAAGAGGAAAATTTAATAATCACAAAAAAATTAAAGAATTTTAAATTTAAATGTAATTTACCCGTAAATATACGTACAAAGAAAAGAATTAAAAAATTTAAAATAAAATGAAAATGTCAGAATGCTTAACAGCATTGTCAAAACAAAGTAGAGTAAATATGTAAGGTTGTCCCAATCTCCCCTCTCAACCCCTCTGTTAACATTTTTATTTATAATAAAATGGTTATGGGATTTATTTTATTTTTATAGGTTGGCATATAACAACAAGAAACTTCATAACCAAGCTATATGGTGGATGATGTATTTATTACATCTGCATTGAAATAATGTAACTTCATTATTTATTTGACAAAACAGAAAATAGTAGCGCAAAATTTTCGTGACGTTCCTCAAGAAATACCAAAAAGTAACAAAGGAACTACCCCGTTTTTTCGCTGTACTTTCCGAATCTGCAATTAGAATTCAGAAATTCCTAAAGTAACGGAGTCCACACACACACACACACACACACAGATACACCCGCGCGTGCGCACGAACACGCACGACACGCACACGATATTTAGAATTCATATACGAACTTTTCAAGTTCGCGAAATCGCAATATTCCTAATTTTTTTAATTCTTAAAATTCTTCTCTATTTATCAAACTCGGATATTCAGAAATATGAAAATATTTAAAAGTAGTTGAATTTACTTCTGAATTTATTTAAATTAGTTCCACCTATTATCATTTTCAAGCGGTTACATTAATATCTTAGGTAAATAATATCGTATTAAATTACATTACAAAATTTACATTTTAATAAGATGCATAGCTATGAATCTATCCGTTAAAATGATTTATTTTCATCTTATAAAGGATTTTCAAATGGAGCACACAAATTATAAAAATAATCTCCATAGATTGATGCTATACTATTTAAACATAAAATTTAAAAGATTGCAAATAGCACAAAAAGGAATAGCAGTAGAAAAAGTAAATGTGTTTCAATTCGTTGTTGTTAAATGTGAAAATTAATAGTAGGTATATTAAACCATCGAGTGGATAAAATGCGAGTTATAGCGCGAATCCAAATTTATAAAACGAGTGGTGACAGCCACCAGTTTCATAAAGGATGAGTGCCATAATATCCTTAACAATGAGTTCCTTATTCTACTTTGGGTCTTTTTTGCCATATTTAAATGAAAATTTTGTCGCGGATAGTAGAACAATAGTTGTTTGTAACACGAGTATTATAAAAAGCCAACGAATATAGTTAGCACGAAGCGTTGAGTTGTGCAAATATGTGAGTTTTATAAGTGGCATTTATAATAAGAGTTTTTCATAAAATTTTTTCTATTTCGCGTTAATTTGCATTTATTTATATTTTTAGTTTGAAGAGTGTTTTAAGTTTTCCAAGTTGGTAATGTAAAAAATTAAACCAAAAATTATTTAGGTTAAAGGAATTTTTAAAAATAATCTAAAATAATTGGTTCTACATTGACATTTCAGTCAATACTGCCAACTCCAAATTAATTAAAATTATCAAAAACAGTGCAACAAAGTAATCATTATATACGTGGAATAGAAAAATGTCATTTGTGATATTTCAAACCGAATTCAAATTAATTTTCACAATTTCTGCAATTAATAATTAATGGAAACATCTTATCGCATTAAAAATACGAATAATTGCAAAATGCTTTGAAAATTAATTGATTTTCGGTCTCTTTATGGAAGATTATTTCAAAAGATTGGAAATTAGTGCAAAGAAAATAAAATTAACACCGATGTCGATAACATTAACTCGCGTACAATTACAAAAATAAGTTCACAAAACTGTTACTAAAAAACTTGTACTATATTATACAGAATGTTCCACGACTCGACCGACAAACTTATACCATATATTCCAGGAGTCATTTCGATAAAAAAATGTTATATGACCTGTAGATGAATTCCTATTTGTTTCGGAGATATCGAAGAAATTTGTTAGACTTGACTAATTTGTTTGAAACAAAACCGTTTAGTGACGTGAATATGTCGATATGGTTTTCGTGAATGGGTTTTGCAATGAAAGTGGACGTGCTGCAACTACGGAGGACCTCAGGCGATACCCAGATTGCATAGTTCCTCATCACACAACATTTTCAAACATTTTTCGTTGCTTTAACCACCAACATTGTTTTTCCGTCAACGTGTGGTGCGGATTGCTTAATAATCACCTTATTGGGCTTCATTTTTTTGAAGAACTTCTTAGTGCAGAAACTTACCTTCACTTCTTGGAAGAAGAATTGCCGAATTACAAGAAAGATATTCCTCTAGAAACTCCTCGTGGCATGTGGTTCCAGCAGGATGGGGCACCACCACATTTTGGGAGACAAGTGACGGTGTTTCTTAATGAAAATTTTCCAGAAAGATGGATAGAACGAGGTGGTCCTGTACATTGGCCAGCTCGGTCACCTGACTTGTCGCCATTAGATTTTTTCTGTGCCTCAAATTTTAAGTGTATAGTAATGGTAAACCAGATACACGCGAAGAGTTGACTGACCGTATAGTTGAAGCTACTAATTTTCTAAAGAATGAATTGGCAGTAATTAACTGGCAACATTCTATGACTCGAAGAATAGCTGTATGTATAGAAAATGGCGGTTCTCATTTTGAACAGTTGCTGTAATTTTGTGTTAATTAGTTATGTACAACATCATTATTAATTTTCTATGTTTTTTATTTATATGATAAGTAATGTAGAATAATACTAATGCAGCATTGATGAAGGGGAGGGTATCTCTTCGAAACGTTCGCATTAAAAAAACAGAAACATTAAGAAGTTGGATAGTCCTAAATTACCGTTTTTACTGGAAAATCTCAAAAATTAAATTTTTGAGGACGTTAATATCAGTGTTTGCAGTGCAAAGGGTGTCAAGTCCTTAATTACTAACGTTGAAAAATCGAAATTCAAAGTCTTTTTTTACTGCAGTGAGGTAAATTTTGAAACATAGCTCAAGAGCCACTCATAAATTACTCCTTCAAGAATGGAAAAAGGACTTGGCCCACTGTATCCACATGAAGAGGAAAAAATAATTTTTTACAAATTTGGACACCCTTTGCACTGCGAACACAGATATTATAAAGAGATCATTACTAAATTTCATTTCGATATATTCAACTAAAATTCGTCAGTTTTTCAAATAATGATGACAGATGAATTTAGAATTTTCAAATCAAAAACCTCGAAGTGTCAAATTTAATATAACACCGCATATTTTTGATAATTACTGCCAATCTTTAAATACCCTCAACATTTAAATTGCAATGTTATAATTTTGTGCCGAAAGTGTTATTTGTGTGTCCATCTGATTTTGTTTGATGACGACATTTATGATGGAAATTTTACTGAATAAACAATATAAATTTATGCCATTATTAATATTTTTTGAAGAAACAGAAGGAATAACTTGTGTTCTATTTCCTTGAACCAAATGAAAGTTTTCTTAATACTACAAGAGTAAGGTTCAATGTTCATTTAAGAACTTTAATAAAATTTTCGTGTGTAATATCTCACCGATAAAAATCTAATTGAATGTAAATTTACCCCGTGGAAACAGATCCTCAATTTGATTTATCGATTATTCATCTGATAACCACCATTAGCTTGAGGGGTTGATTTCCCAATTTTCATAGAAATCACCCTCTCGGGTGTCCGAACAGAAACCCAGCCTTAAAGTAATTTATGTAATATTTATATTCAATTCTTGCATTAGCATAATATCGTTATCGTTGTTTGAATCCGTCCGATTTCCATACATAATCCAATGCCCGTTTTATAGTTCTGGGGGACTGATGTCTCAGAAAAAGTAAGAAGAGAAAGCGAAGAAGACGAACTTTGTGTCTCTTTATGGTTATTTTAACTAGCTGTTTTCTCCTTCTCGACATCAAAGTGGTACGTGAAATTCCTGCAAATCGGCGTGCAGGAAGTAAAAGGAATTTAAATTCACTTAAATTCGGGGTGAAAACGCGCGCGGATACCCCAGCCAGCGCAAAGTTCCATTCTTTTTCGAATTACACTGGGAAAAGGATAATGAAAGGCGATAAAGGGTGAGTGCGGACACTGACGAGAAATAAAATAATAAAAAATCGCGTTCGATTCCAACTCTTCAATGCAATCGGTTTTATGTTAGTTTAAAGAAGTTTGGTTTCCACTACGACATATTCAGGATTGCACTATTCTTACAAAAACTACAGAAATTGTTTCGTTTATTACATTTGAAAATCAGTTAACATTAAACCAAATTTCTTGTCATGTAAAGTGATAAAATATGGATTTGCTTAATTGTGTTTGGGGTCTGTTAACCCTCGTCTTCTGTTATTCTTTTATATAATAGTGTGAGGGTAGACAAACGTTTTGTATAACGGACTCATTACCAGTAGCACGCAAGTTTGCCGAACATTCCTGGAATACCAAACAGTTGCATATTTGACCCTCGTATCGTTCGTTAAACGTTTGAATTCGCTCCCATTCCTTTTGCACGTCTATCACCCGTAACATTTGCATGCTACGAATATTAATTAACCAGTACCTAGGGCTGAAAAACGAAAAATAAACAATCTTTTATTTCTTTGAACAATGAAATAATCAAACATTCTAAAATAATATTTATAATATATATAATTATAAAATAAAGCTTCGATACCTCTGCGGCAATATACGAAAAATATACGAAAAATTAAAAACTATAATAATTAGTTTTTATTTATTTATTTTAAGGGACATATCCATTATGTTGTATAATTCTGAATTTGCGCCATGTTTTTTTCCAACAACATTCGTTTTCCAAGCATGCGGAAAACAGGAGATATGTGGAAATATTTTCTAACTTTTCAACATTGAATTAAGGTTATGAAATCTAATTCAGATTTAATAAATTGATAATTTTAAGCTATTTTAATTATTACTTTTTAGAACTTTTGATTAGCCATATGCAATGAAAAAATAAACACTGAAGAGGCAAGTAATCTACATGATACGCCAAAATTTCTTGACTTTACCAAATGTAATTTAGCCGTAAAAAGCGTGTGACAGACGGAGTTTCTACCCACAAAAAGAGGAAGGGGAGGAAATTTGGAAAACGCACTCGATCGTACTTGATTTAAATTTGGAGAATAGGTATGATTATGCGAAAGGTAGAACGCTTTATCATCAGCGAAAATAAACGATATAGAGTTATTTATTTCAGAAAATCCTCATCTTGTAGACTTGTTTCGAAATTTTGAACATATCTATCAATGAAAGATAAAAATCTGCCATTGTTCCAGGAATTGGAGTGTATTAGCAAAACATTCATGAGGTGAAATGGATCTTTTGAATGTAGTGTCTTTATTACTGACTTTATTAATGTGGTGAAATTAAAAATAATCTCAACGTTACTGATTGTCATTGGAAAAAAAGTTCATGGAACCACTTCCAAATCTGTATTTGAGTTTTAACTGGTCTATTTCGTCAGTTGATAATACTATCAATATCAAATTTACAACTTGTTACATATTAATAACCTAAACCAGAGAATTATTAAATTTATATATTCTGTAAGTACTTTATTAAAAGGAAGCATAAAGTCCTGGAAAATAATCACCTTTAATTGAGATTTATTGTGCAAAGGAAAGTTTAAATTTAAAATCTGCAATTACGAAAATTACTCTTAACTTATTAACACAACTGCATTTCCGTTTACCAAAAACAATCAAAAATTGCTATATCGTGTGCAATTAATGTGGAAATTTTCCGGTAATTTTCCGAAAGTCTCGTATGTGTTGTAGATAATGATATGGCAAGCATGCAGGATAATGGGGGCCACGATAGATGGCGTGTCAGCGAACAATGCAAGAGCCTAATGTAACATGGGCCTCGTGACGTCCCACACAATCAAGATTTTCACCTTTCTTGTAACCTACCAGTGCAATTATCGTACCCTAATGTAATCACAACTTACACAAATAACGAAGCGAGGCGACTCGATTTAAAGTTAGGGAGGCTCTTTAAATCGACAACCTATAATTTAGTTTTTTTTTTATTACTATATTAACAAAATTTATGAAATGTGGTCTATATGAAATAAAATTTTGCATTTTTATTATGGACCCGAGAATATTGAAATAATTTGCAAAATTTTTCAAATTGTTGTTATTTTTCATGCTATAATCCCGTAAAATAGATATTTCCCAATGGACGATATAAGCAGGTCGAATAGTGGTGCGCGCGCGTGCATTTTATTGGTTTTCCCTTCTAACCTTGTGCTCTATTAACTTTATTTGGTAGATTTACAACCGGATGTATTGCAGGTGTAGCAGGAAACATTGCCCTAGTCTCTACTAGAAAATATTGTACCATAAATACGCTAACGGAGACCCGCGCCTTTTATGTGTCGATACTTTTATTCAGACTGCATTAAACTACCATCTTTTATTTGCTGATAGGAACAATTCGACTATTTATGGGATGCGGAAATTGAAGATGTTTAGATACTAAAAAGGAACTTTAAAATTTTAATGTGAAAATACTATTTGTTTTGCATAATTCAATAATATTTCAAGTGAGTTAGTGTGCTCTACTTTTAGATTTAAAAAAAAATTGAATATTACATATTTAGTTTGGAAAAGATAAAAATAAATAAATAAATATTTTACAAATTGTTGGGTTAAATAATTAAATTTATTGCATATTAAACTAAATTTTTGTAGTAAAAAACATTTTTTAAAATTACAAATATACAGGCCATACCAAACAATTTTAATTGCATGTCATTTATGTCGTCACCAAACAAAATCAGGTGAACCAACACAAATTATAACATTGAATTTTAAATCTCGCGGGCAATTTAATATTGGCAACAATGCCGAAAAATATGCGGTGTTGTATTAAATTTGACATTTCGAATTATTTCATCTAAAAATTCTTAAATTATCTGTCAATTGGTAATTATTTAATTGTTTGACGTTTCACAAATTGGGAGAAATATTACAAGCTGGCGACATTGCTCGGATATCACTTCACATAGTAGTGACCACTAAAAATATTTTTTGGCAATACAAAACTTTCCTCATGGTCATTAATGTAAAAGGAATCTATTTTGAGACTAAGTCACTTTTTATTTTGGTATTCGTTAATTATGGATATTATTGCTAGTTATTTGCTGTTTACTAGCTATTTCAACAAAGAAATATATTGCTTTCATGTTAAAAACAAATTTCCTTTTTTCTTTTTGTTAGAAATAGTTTCTTTAAATTTTAATCGATTTTTTATGCAAAATGTAGCACATGTTCTCTAACTAATTTTGTATTCGAGATGTGTATCACATGAAAGAGAGGTCTCATGCAAATATGTATTGAGGAAATGCATCGATTAATTTTCTTTTTAACTGGTAACTTTCTCATGTCGATTGAGTACAAGTTGGGTATTCATTCCAGGTTGCATTGTTATGGAAATTTGTGGTGTAGAACTATTTTATTATGCAAATTTTATCGAATTGCATCAATTTCACTAAATGTGCTCAGCAAATCTTACACTAATTTATCTCATTTCGGTTAATATATCAGGTACTTCATACGCTTAGCATATTCATTAAAAAAAATTCTATTAAAATTAATTAATTTAATAGAAAGAAGTTGTAAGAAACGAATTTTTATTTTAGTCAAAAATAAAAAAAAAGCAGAAATCATAAAACATTGGGTAATTATAATTGACTTGTAGTATACACTCCAGCTGTGAGTGCGGGTTATATTGAGAGATGATTTTAAGTATTTTTGTGACAACTGTTTGTTAAGGATGCTGTAATAATGCTCCTTCCATCTCGCACTTATTTGGCCATCTTAAATTGAGATAGATTTCTTCCACCTAGGGTCAAACACTGCCTTGACTTGTTTGAAAAAAGTTGCGATAGTCTCGAGGGTCTACGTATCCATAGATCTGAGCGGCTTTCTTATCACACTACCTGTCTTTTAGATGACTGATATCTCATTACACGTAGTCTATCAAAGTTTATACGGGGTAGTTTCTTTTTCTTCCCGTTGTATAGTTTAGATCTCATCTCCAGGCCAATCAGCGAGGCGAGGTCCGTCCAACATTCAACGTCAACTCTGGTTTTTGTTAGTTTTATCTCCTGGCGTCTATATTGCGAACTATTACGTAGTTCATCAGGTATCAATACTTGGATCTGGGGTGTTGCCATGAGCCTTTATATCAGTGTCCGCAGATACTGTTCGGTTGTGACCATCCCCATGAAGGCATGATGCTGTTATATAAAGTAACTTAAAATGACAGGTTTATTTCCATAGCTCTTTGGTCAGTGGAAAATTATTTTTCACTTTCTTTTCATGACCTAGTTGGAGTTAGTCATGGTATATCATAGGTTTTACCGCCGAGCTTAAGTTAGGATGATGGTGGAAGCGCCGGGTTTAATGGCTGTAATTAGGGACGAAAACAAGATAATAACTTGATCATGACTTGACGTAATTAATTTAATTTCATCTATTCGCAAAGATATGCAGAGTTGGCATGTGAATATGCACATATTGCTGTGTATTCAAGCCTCAATGTATTTGGACGTAAATCAAGTTCTGAAATATGCTTGATCGAGACCCTGGATGCCGAAATTGGAATCGCATCGGCCATGTAAGTGGAAGGTTACAGATTCGAGTCCTGCCCCCGGTCGAATATTTCGAAGAAAGTTTTTCAAATATCTATAACGTACTGATTCGTGTTACCGAAACCATAAATTAATTTGAAGTTTCCATGATAAGACAAACCGTTGTCACGTCGCTTAGGCGCGGTTTTGATCTGCAATCTTACAGACTACGTTTCCTATTATTAATTAGCTGGTTTATGGTCATTTATGTATCATGAAACCCATAAAAATATGCATTTTATAGGAAAATGCCAAAGGAAATTGTTGTTTTAACAATACTACCCGCGGATTTTTCAAAACGATTATATATTATATTCGGAATTTTCCCGGAAAATTGTTTGGCATTTTCTTCAATAATTTATATTTTAATAGCTATAAAAAATTTCTGCTAAAATATATGAAAAAATGTATATAAATATATTATAATAATATATTTACTATTTCTCAGTTATCTTTTTTCAAACATTTCTCAATTTTTTGCCTCATTTGACTGGACTAAAAGTACTGGTCACCTATAAGTAAATATTACATGTTTCAAACTATGGTTATATGACAATTATCTTGCTTTTTCAGGTTGTACTATTTGCTTAGGATCGTTTAGATACAGAATACAGTAGTAGACTACATCAATTGAGTCGTTTAATTCCAAAAACCGCCTCAGAGGTGAGAAAAATTTTCAGGAAACGCAAAAAAAACCATACCTTCCGCTTTGATTGCGATAAACGATCCAATTTCTTTTAACTGATAAAATCTTCTTTGCATTTGAACAAATTTTTGTAGTAAGCAATTAATTTTAAATACAAAAAGCAAATTTTCATTTAGATAGTTTTTGGAACGAAAGTTTTCGTTATGGCGGGTTTTGGAAATAAATAACTCAATTTGGGCATGGTGGTATGCCTTGGGATTAACATTAGAAGAAAGTGAACTATTTATGTTTCTCATTTTCTTGTGTATATAACCAATTAGAGAATAATATATATATAATTAATAATATCTTATGTCATTTTTGTACTACTTTTTATTTAAAACTTTCTTGTTACATTTTTTTCTTGTATTTAGAAAGTTCGTAATCACATATTAAATTACCATAATAGTAAAAGAAAAAAGTTTTGTAACCAGAGGGCAAGATATTTCTGCAATGGTAACTTGAAATTGAATTTTCCGCTACGACAGGATTATTTTTAAAATCATTTAAACGTCCATTGCTATATATATAATTGATTTGATAGTACAGATAATTTAGATTTTTCGAATCAATTACAGTGCAGTAATTGAATTTAAATTTTAATGCAAATTTTTCAATTTTCTTTATGAATAATTTGGTATAGTGGAAACAGAAGATGACATAAATTTTGTGCTGCAAATTATATCCGTCGAGTCGATGTACAGAGTAATATATGAATTATACGTTTGTGTAATATTCAGAAGGGTATATACCGGTTTAAATTCATTTGCATTCATTAATCTTTGAACGTTTTTCGCGCGTGCGGTTAATTTCAGCGAATTATTATTTTTACATTTTTATCTAGATTAGTGAAAAGCAAAGCGCGCTTCCGAAATAGGATCATATCTTCTGGTTTAATTTCATTTTATTTGCTTAAGTGAAATGATAAAAAGGGCTTATTTTTTATTCAAAAAATGTTTGCACGGATAAATGTAGATAAATTAATTAAATTGGTGAAGTTATTATCTCTATTAAAATGAAGTGTACTTGGTAAATAAGTTTAGATTGAATGAATCTACTTTACCTGATCACATTAATTTTATTTACCGTTATAAAGTAGATTCATTGAAATTAAAATTAAATTCAATTATCACAAAGTAGGTGCGTTAGATATAAATAAATTAGAAAAACATAAATTCAAATTTATGAAATTTAAATAGAAATAATTTTCTAATTCAAGTATTCAATAAATTATTAATTGAAATATAAGTTATATATTCAAAAAAAAAAAATAATGTCATAAATTATAAACAAAATGAAATTTCTCTTAAAATATTTTTAATCTAAAATGATAAACTAAATAAAAATAGGAATCAAAGATAATTAGTTGAGACTAATAATCAATACTATAAGTATTATGGAGAATATAAGCAGCCAGAATTATTCCAATTTTTAAAGTTGAGAACTTCTCTGTGTATCCAACTTTGTGAACTTCCTGGGTATTAATAAATAGAGTATATTATGTGTGGAACCATCGTTATAAATGCATATAGTTGGGGTGATTCAGTAAAGCATCAAAGTGAAAAGGCTGCTATTTGATAATGTTATATATAAAGGTTTCGGTTGGAAACCAGCAAGCAGGGGTCGATTGTGAACCGCTAATTAAATTAACTTTCTACGTTTATATTTTAGATTTATTCATGTTATACATAACAGTATTAAATCGACAAAAATGTCTGTAAAAAATTTCAAAGCATGAATAGAAGATTTCAAAGAATCATACGAGGTTTATTCAAATAAAATCCATCTTTAGTAAAAACAAAAGAAAAATATTTTCAAATAATTGCCTCCACAATTAAGGCATATACTCCATTGTTTTACCTAACAATGTTCGTAATATTCTTGTGGATGCTGATTTAGCGCGCTTTGTGGTTCTGCTTCAAAATGAAAACTGTTATCTTTTACCGGCGTTTTTAGTTGTCTAAAGATGGAGACTTCTGATAAGTGAATGCTTTAGAATTCTAGATTTCTTTTGTTATAAATTGTTTTTTGTAACGTTGACGATATGTAGCCGAATATTAAAGTGAACACAACGCGAAAACTTTCCTGAACATTTTTGTTTTATTGCTTATATTATTATATATTAATCGAGTTTGTTCAGAGGTTCATTGTATAGGTTTGCATTAATATTCACTCTTGGTGTTTATTAAACGCTATCAGCAAGAGTCCTTCGTGGTTAAAAAAAAATGAAAATTTGTAAAGACATTTATACTGAAATATGTGGAGAAAAAGGACAAAAAGCACTAGTTATGTAAAGGAAATCGAAGAAATTGTGTTGTCTAGCAGTCAGCGATTGGATCGACAAGGAATATTGGCTAAATAGACCAGGTCTGAACAACAGCAAGGTCACCATAAAGAGACTTGACTTCAATCGTGCTGCAGAACTACTGACATTAAGTACCGCGTAGCTAAAAATAACCGTAGGATTCTTGACAGGCCACATGACTGTTACGGAACATTTAAAGAAAATTGGTCTGTACAACGGTAACACCAGCTGTCGACTGTGTGGTACAGTTCCAGAATTTACACCGGTTTCTCTTTGTTTTTTTTTATGCACAGTTCCCATCTCACTGAACCTTCTAACAAGTTATTACATTTTAAAAACTGTCAGGTTTCACCGCCGGACCTTGTATTTACTTAATATTTAGAAACAACAACATTTTATTTTCCGTTAGTCATTCTTTAGGAATACATAAAAAGTCTTCAGGTAAAGTCTATATATTTTTTATGCTCTTTCAGAATCTGCAATAAAAAATCTGGATTTCCATTTAAGATTTTCATCTTTTTCCTCCTCCGTTCCATGTAAACTCTTGACACAATTGGATGCCCCCTTTCTTACCAACAACTTTTGTAGAGAATATTTTTATGTTAAATACATATTTCTCAAGATATTTCAACAAGTCATGTTACTTGGACCACCCTGTAGAAACCTTGTAATAAATATCTAAATTTGCTTATTATTACTTAAAATTATTTTATATGCAAGACAAATTCTTTTTAAATAAATTATTTTAGAAAAGACAAACGAAATAATGAATAAAAATTTTACAGAAAATGGAACAAATTAATTAAATTAACGAGAAAGCACACCCCTTCTCAACATGTCTCTCCTTTCATCTACTTCCAATAGACGAAACAGCGCCATTTAATTAAGTTTTGTTGCGGGAATTTATGGGGTTATATGTGGGAAACCTTTAAGTCCGTCCGGATTTACTATTTTCCGGTTTCTCCCTTTTTTATCCATCCACCTGTCAATCCCTAGACTCTACAAGGGAATACATGGACAATTCGACTTTATTCCCTTAAGACACAGTTTTAATTTTAATCTGTGTTGATATCATTTCGTAGGTGTCTCTATGTGTATGTGTACGTGTGTTATTTTCTAGAGGTAGTTGAAGTGTCTCGGGGAATCTTGAATCCGGGCCCGGAAGTGTCTCTTCCGGACTAACTAGACCGGATAACGTGTTCTCGTACACAATGGCACACTAACTAGGTACTTAAAGTGTGGGAGGGTGGTGTGGAGAAACCCTCCATAACGCACGCTAACCCTTATGTGGCTGGATGGAGAAAATAAAAACTTTCCTCATCACGAGGAAGCACCTACCGACACATCTTCAAGTTTACACTTTATGATTGAATCAGCTGGCGTGCGAAACCAAATTAAATTTCACCTGGAATACATTTTTTTAAAAAATTCACGCTCTCATATTTCAAAATATTAAATTTCTATCCGCGTGTGTTTAACTAAAATGAATTTTCAGATATGCATTTTTTTTAAATTTAACATATTTTCTACTTTGATACTTTTTCCAAAAAAACATGCTTTAATTAATGTAGCAAAAACCGTTAGCCATTTACTTGGTGATATAAATTACAATTCATTTAATGGAAATATCTAAATTATTTTATCGAAATAAATAACAATTTGTAATAAAATGCAGATTGACCAAAACCTCAGGTATTTCGTGCACTGGCTTCAAGTGAGAAGCAAAACGATTATCTTGAATAGTAGTTTTAAATCTTCCTAAACATAATTTAAGCCGAAAAATAATAGAAAATTTCAACTTTGGAAGACTGCAGTAATAACAACAACTCCTTTCGCACCTTGAAGATTTTTATATTTGTTCTTCTCAAATACATATACTAGTATATTTACTAAAGTTTTCTCTTACTAATCTATCTAATAACTCCATAAAATTGAATGTAAAACAATAAAATAATGAATACGATTAATTATCTGGATAATAAAATGAAATCATTTAAGTATACGCTTTTGGTGATGGTGCCATTTGTACAAGTAATTTGGAAATCAGTGTTTTATAAATGGGTATGTCGTGTAAAATCAAATCAGACAAATTAATCGTTAAATATTACTGTGATTAATGGCATATAAGGAATATAATAGATGGACATAAATCTTCTAAGAGTAATGACAAGAATAACGTTATTTAATGGGCGAAGGGGCGCGTGTGTGCGCTCGTGCTGGCCCTGCTTTTAATAACTAGAAGAGGGGAGAAATAATTTGTGGCGGTGAGAAGTTATCTGTGGCTTTGTGAAACAATTTTCAAGGCGTAAGTGACAGGCCAAACATTATTCTAAATTTTATTCTAACTTTTGTTCGGAATATTTAAACGAAAAATACTTTTTTCTGCTTTGAAATCGTAAAGAGCCAAATTATAACACGAAAATGTTATTTTTTTAACACAATCATTTATAAATTGCAGCAAATATTTATTGGGATGGAGAACAGTACCTTATTTGACAATAAGGCTTGTCAGGTATAATTAAGCCTGTTTTAGGCTTGTTAGGTGGTAATTAAACCTATTTTAGACTTGCTAAGCTTAATAATACCTGTTTAAGGCTTGTTAGGCCTAAATTTTGATTGTTGTTGTTTTAGGATTGTGTTAAATAAATTTGAAAGAGTCGACTGCAATAATAATACTATTATGAAACTTATTCGAACTTCATAATGAGTATTTTATGATTGTAAAGTAAAAAAAGTATAATTATTATTTGATTCAAGATAAATTTGTAAACGTGAATTTAAATTTAGCGCTTACATTGTAAGCAATTTCTACTTTTTTTCTGCATGTTCTTGGATTTAAATGTCATGAGATTAAAAACACGCAGAAATTTTTATTTAAAGGTCAATTTCCATGTCGAAAACACAGCGCATATATGCCATTAAAAAAGTTATAATGAAATACTATTATAGATGTAATATAGCAATAAAAATGTTAAAATTAGTGCAATAAATGTAACTAAATGGTGGCATCGTTTGGAGAAACAATAAAAAATTAGAGGAAGGTATACAACTTCAGTTAGGGTGGATGTTATGTTCTACAATAATAAAATTTTACTGCGATAAATATGAAGTTTGGCGCGCTCTCGTTTATTGTGGACTTAGTCCAGGGTGGTTTAATCGCGGCACAGCTCACAGGTGAGGGGTTGCAGTATGGATTACAAATGGAAAATATTACTTGATACAAGGACTATGTGGATTTAATGCAAATGAAAAGTTAAATTCACGTTCTGTATATGCAAATATAATATTACGGAATTTAATCTCGCGTGTATATATTTCAAAAGGTGCTTTTCCTTTTTCAGTAGTAAGGGGTGGGATGTAATGTATCAAATCCACCTCTAATTGGAGTGAAGTTTGGTTTTGTGGACAATTTAAATGAATCCACCACATATGTGCACATTTCTCATGCCGCCCTCATCCGTATGCTTAACCCTTTCCCGTGAACCTTCATTTGTGCTCTGATTTTTTACGCTAGGAAAAAAATCGCGTAAGCACGGACGCTCACTACCCGGGAAATTGCATTTTCATGTCTGTAAAATCCGAAGGGATTAAACGCACAAAAAAATTCAACCACTAATGAATCAAAATTATGCTTGGGACTTAATTGACCCCTTGATTAATAATTCATAAGGAATTGCAAGTTGAGGGAGTGCATCTAGGAAAAGCTCCATCAGGGATTGAATTGGTAAAGGGAAAACACATCTGGGACACTGTGAAAGTATTTGATTTTTCCAGTTCTTATTTGCTTTCTACATTGATCAAGTAATAATACTTTGTTAATGGCCATATGTACGGCCGCTAATGGATCCAATACAAAATTCTAATGCACTGTTCACTTCCAATCAAACCGTTGTTTAATAATACTCTTATGTGTATTTACCGTGGTTTATTTTGAAACATTGATAAATTTCACTTTAAAACTATGGAACAATCTAATACCAGTTATATAACTTTAATTGTATATGTTTAACTTACCATTTCAAAGTAGTATAATAAAGCCTGTTTTGTATTGTATTGTCATTTTAATCCTTTCGCATTTACTACCTGAGCTATAAGAGATACAATATATCTTCATTCTAATACTAATTTAATTAAAGAAATTTTCTTTTACTAAGTTTATATTATTTTTTAAGGGTAATTCCATGTCAATTGTACACTTTTTATCAGGTCAAAACTTCCGATATGTTTTAAATTTTGTACAGCGGGTTATCTTAAATACCAGCGCCCCTGGGGCATTTTGAAATTTTTTTCAGTTTCTATAAATTATTAGAAGTCACTGTGTTGATTTATTTATTAAACATGTAAATAAAAATTCTGCGACTTTTTTAAGCTTCTTTGTTATTTTTTGACATTAATTTCAAACAATCGCATTTTACTTGTGGAAATCGCAATTTTAACTTAAAGAAATATTGGAAAACATGTAATCGATTGTAAATTTTCCGTCTTTACTAAATCCAAGAGTGGTACAGTGTCAAAATGTTGATAATGGATTACACTTTACAACGATAAAGATTTTGAGATAGATAAAATTCTGATTTGTCCTTTTTATAACTTTATTACTATGAAAGATGATTAAAAATTTTCTAGGCTAATTGTTTAAAAGTATATTAAAAACTATACATGTTCAAAATACACCTCTTGGTCAGCTATTCAGTTTTCCTAGCGCTTGCTAATTTATCTTCTGCAATATTGGCCAGATCCCTCTGCAGCTAGAGTAGCATCCGGTGAAACAGACATATTAGTTAAGAAACACGTTAGTCACAGCACATCGGATCCACCAGAAACTTTAAACCTAGAACTGGTAATAATTAAACTACATCTTCAAAACAACACTAACATTCAAATATACTGTGTTTACAAACAGCCTAATAAAAGCTTATTAGAACGGGATCTACTCTTAATCTTTCACAAAACTGAGAGAACTCTGCTTATGGGGGACCTCAATTGGAAGAATATCGGCCGGGGATACCGCAAAACCAACGCAAATGGCATCAAGCTCAACGATGTAGTCGCAACACACAATCTTCAAGTAATTGCCCCAAATGAGTTCACATACTACTCATACAGGAGCGACCATCAACATGACATCCTCGATATAATAATACAAAAAATTTTTAGACAAGAAATCTACGAACACGTCCATAATTTCTTTCCAAATCGAACTAGCCAAAAACATCCCCAAAACAAGACTAGTTAATGGAAGAATAAATTGGAATCTCTACAACAAAAATTTAGACTCTAAACTTAAACCGCATCCTCTAGCAACAGCAGCAGATGTGAACCTACAAGTGAGTCACATCATGGAATTCCCATGAAAAGAAGTAAACCAATTAACACCCACAGTCCCCCTAATTCAACCAACCAACTCAACAAACAAAAAAAAAACAAGCCAGGCATAAATGGCAAAGGACAAGAGATCCGATTACCAAAAATTTGGCAAATAATTTGTCACATCGCATTAAGCGAGAAGTAGATGCTTATAGAATAATTCAATATCAAAATTATATAAGCAATTTCGAACAACAAGATCCAGGATTATGGAGAACTACAAAATAAAATACTACGGAAATCAGACGATACCCCCCCCGCTCATTAGTAATAATAAAAGACTCCATACTGATGAGGAAAAGTGCAATGCCCTTATAGATCACTTGAATAAAGTATTTAACCAACAAAACGACACACAACCCACATTCTCTAATTTTATATTAAGGCGTACGGAATCGCACTTACCAGAATCCGGTAAAGATATGAGACACACTACACCACATAAACTGACAACGATAATCAAATCAAAATTAAAATACAATATAAACAAAATTGTCCTACCGAAATATATAAAATCAATCTTATTCTCATTCCTAAACAACAGATCATTCCAAACAACAATCCACAATTCTACGTCAAACATCAAGAATATAAAGACCGAAATCCCTCAAGGAAGCATACTCGCGCCAATTTTTTTCAACATATACACCTATGACATACCCGCCATCGAAACAGATCTATTTATGTTTGTGGACGATACAGCAATCGTGACAAGAGGACAAAATCTTGCAACGACAATAACCAAACTGCAAAAAAACTACAAATATTATCATAAAATGGCTAAACAAATGGAATCTTAAAGTTAACCAGGACAAATGTGTTTCTAACATCTTCACGCTGCGTCGAATAAATAACCCTACAGAATTATATATCAGTGACCTTGGAACAGAAAAGAAGAAAGTGCAAAATACTTTGGACTATGAGGCATAGAAGCTATGCAATGTGATACCTATACTTTATAACACTGTCTTGTATAACAATAAATTGTTCTTGAGCAGACAATATCCAAATAAAAAAAATATCTTTCTGCGATTATTTTAAATTTCGATAATTAAGTTAAATTTATTCTCATTGAAACTCCTGATTTTTGGAAATATTAGAGCTTTTGCGCATTTTTCTTCTATATTAGCATATTCTTTGTAATACGAGAACCAACATGATTCATGCAAAAATAACTCTCGAAAATCGGATAAAAGAATAAATTATAATCGCAACGGACAGTAACGACATAAACTTATTACTAGATTTTGAGATTTATTAAATTTATTCAAATATTTCCTTATAACAAAGAAAATTTTTTACATATTTTACTGTGTCAATTATGCTACAGAAAATGATTTAATAATAAATAAAAAACACTGCTATCAATCACTACATATATTTTTTTAATTTTCTTGTAAACATTTATATATTTATATATTCGCAATAATTTTTTTTAATAAGATCTAACATTGTAACGTATTACAGTATTCAGTAAACCAATTTAGTAGGTAGTGCAATCTGATAAGCATGCTGTCATCATCTTGATTGTACTGCATCTCCATTTCACATTGTGCAGTATCAATATAAGCAATGCGAGCAAGGATCTATGACTAATTAGAATGGTGATAATGGCTATTCATTGCTAGACATCACCTATTCATCATGCTAAACATAGCGTTTTGATTGTGTTTATCGCTGTTTGGGGTGGACGCAACACAATACCGAATGAATCAGGTATAATAATACAATCTAAATTTGCTTAATATTGAGACGATAAATATTATTCAAATACAAAGAACATGATAAATATTAACTAATCCTCCACTTTACTAATTTTATTTCATGTTACTTTATTTGGCAATCAAAAATTGCTAATTATATTTTAAATATCAATTGCATTTTATAAAACATTTCGTTAAAAAATGAAATTATAATTTCATCTGCCTGATGAAGGCACTGTGTGCCCAAAACAATTGTAGCAATTTTTGTGTAAATAAATCGACATTTTAATATTACAAAAATTAATTCTGTTTTATTTTTCCATATATTTAAAGAAAATAGAATATCATCAAGTAACGGCTAAATCAATTCAAATGAAATTTGTGTCACATTTTAAAATAAATGTTCATTGGATTGTTTTCCACACCCTTATACTATTTTCTGTATCGTTTTAAATGAATATTAAATTAAATCTAAATTTTATAGAATTAAACTGGAATCCCTGAGTAACAATTAAAAACCAATTTTCCACTTTCTTGGAAATGGCAGGTTTACCATCGGCCACCCTACGCTCCTTCTTTCTATTGAATTTGTGATTTCGGAAAGCGCACAAGATTACATGTTAATTATTAAAGACAGCGTAATTATATTCATTTTTAACGCTTTCATTTTTTGTTACTGCGAAAATTCGCTGTAATTAAAAGTGAATTGCAAATATAAAAAGAGGGAGCTGTAAAAGTGTGTAGTTTATGTAATCAGAATGCCATATGCATGAAGTAGCTTAAAAGTCTATAAAGTTTAATGTTTATGTGTTAATTACAGTATGATAAGGCATACATAAAGAAAATCATATATCATGAATATAATATATATATTTAACAACTAAATTAAGGATAAAAATTTAATACCAGTAAGATTTAAACTTAAATCCCTTTGATTTCATAGTCATAGTGATAGTCTACACCATGGGATTGGCTTCCTTTACACCTGGAACATTAACATTTTATCAGCAACATTTTCGATGGCCGCTCACGGAGCTCCTGCAACAATCACTTTTATTTATAATTCAGTTAGTAAAAATTGTATCACATAGGGAAGTTATATGCGATGATTTTGAAAGTCAGTGTATCCGCTTCTAGAACTTTTTGCTACACAATTTTTTACTCTTATCGTAATGTATTAAAAACTATTTTTTATTTAACTGGGCACTACAATTTTTTCTGAAAGAGTTCGTAAAATAAGAAAATGAGTCCGTAAAATAACCCAAATCAGCCCGTAAAATGCGATTTTACGGACTTTTTTGTACAGTTAGTTTCATAACTGCAACGTATAAAATCATTAAAGAAACAAATGTGGTTTGTCAGATTTTTGTGTTTGAAGAAGGAGAGACAAGTGCACAATATTCAATGTTCTGTATAAATTTTATATTATAAGTTAATAATTTAACATTTTTATAAAGAACCAGTTGAAAATGTTCTTCTAGCATTTTCAATGACCGAACAAATCAAAATTAAATTATATTAAAATGGTTACGGCATTCATTTTATTTTTACAGGTTGCCATGCAACAACAATAAGCTGTATTATCGTGTTATGGGGTCGATGACAGATAATATAACTTGCATTGAAATATTTTAACTTTAATATTTTTAGCAAAACTGAAATTAATGGAGCAAAATTTAGAAAAACGTTACAGTTTGTCCTCCATTT
>JAODAH020011302.1:0-17444 GCA_027574865.2 Coproporus ventriculus | reverse complement strand
GATCATCGAGGAGCTAGTATTTACTTACACTTCACCCTTTAGTTTAAGGACAGTAGTTTCAATAATAATAAATATAAAACATGTTTATACATGTTATCACAGTTTCAATGGATGAACTTCAGAGAAAGAGAGGGGGGAGGGGGGGGGGGGGAGAGAGATAAAGAGCGGGTGTAAGTATAGTCACAAGAAAGAGATAACTGCAAAATCACGTGACATAAATGTCAGAGTTGGCCTGAACTTTGCGAAATCTAGTGCAAAGTGAACCTACCCCCGCAATAAAAAACAAAGTACCTGCAAAAAAGTCGTTCATCTTTTTCTTCCTCTCACCGCTCATTATTTACGAGAGGCTCTCTTAAATGCAAGCCATGTGCAATTGTGCATGTTGCACATCTCTCCGACCGGCTCTGACGTGGTCACCAATATCAAGAGCACATGTCAACTTTTTCTACGAATGGGAAACATGACATTAATAGCCAATACATCATTCAACACCCAACATCCAATAGTCAACATCCAACATACAGATGCACTCACACAGACAGGCACGCAGACACAGACATCTTCTACTGACAGATTTTTCTGCTGCCTGATTGCTTTCTGGATTTCGACCTTAATTTATATCTACCCTTCTTTCCTCCCATTTTCTCCTTTCGAAACCTGTGAGCACTTTTTCACCTTTACGTGAATTTTTTTCCATAAAATGTTTTATTTAACAATTTTAAAGGCAATAATTAAAAATCTCATTGTTGCTTCTGGTGATGTGCCAATACTTCCGATATTAGTAATATCGATATTTCCGATATTCGTACTGATAACAACATTTCGATATTACATGAAATCGAAAGAAAATTTTAAGTATCGAATCACGGTAACCAATTTCAAGCTAGTTAAAAAAACTAATGTCATAAAAGTATTCCTGCAATCACTGATAAAATGCAATTATTTAAGAAAGGAACTAACTAAGAGTGAAGACATATTAATAGTTAAAATTCAAATTATACGATAGAATATTTTCTTGGTAACATTTTAAATATCAAATTCCAGGCGGGTTGATTTAGTATATTGGTAAGATTGTCATGTCTAGAATCTGGTGATTTTTACTTCAATTTCTTTAAATGTTAGCTATTTACTCGAATTTCCAATTATTGTTTAATTTTGGTCCACTTCTTTTTAAATTGTATCTTTTATTGTTATTTGTAGATACGTTGATGACATCGGTATCCTTAAAGATCCCGTTGCGCAAATGATATTAACAAATAATCGAAAAATTAAAACAAGTATTGCTAAAGATTGAACAATTATATTTAAGCAACCGTTCATTTCTTAAAATTGATTACCGTTTGCTGAACGGGATCGGAGTCATTCATGTTTTAGACAATTCGAGATATTAGTTTAAAGGGAATTTCTATTAAGAGAACTTTGCTTATCCATTTTTCTTTTTAATTGCTTCACAATATTTACACGCATAATAAATCTAACTCACCATAAATAGATATAAAAGTAAAAAATAATTTAAAGCAAATATCAGTTATTAACAATTGTACATATGCAACAACTGGGAAACCAGAATACATCGGAATAAAGTTGGTTACCGCCTGCTTTAACTGCAACTAGTCGTTTTTGGACATATTTCTGTTCACATCTCGAAGAATATCCATTTGGCAAACCACATAATCCACTGCATTGTTGAGATCTAAAAGTGCAATAAATTAGTTAAATATTTTTAAATAAATTTATTCTGCGAATGAAATTAGAGAAATGTAAAAGAATAGAGAAGATTTGAAAGAAGAAGGTATGAAGAAATTTTGCAGAACAATATTAAAATGATGTTCTTACAGTTTTGTATACACTGTGACTTCATCAGGTAGCTTGATGACATTGACAATTGAATAAAAAGTATTTGGTATTATTTCACATTGATAAGGTATTTATTACCAACAAGTAACAGCCACGTTGATTTGATATAACTTTTTCTATGCGGACGCTCGGAGTGTACCATCGAGTAAAGAATATGTGTACTAGATTAATATGTAAGATAGCGTCTATACGCTTTATTTATTTGGGCCTAAATTTGATATGTAAGTTGCAGACCGTAAAAAGCAAATCACTAGTTATTCTGAGAAAAATTATTCTTAGAGATTTGGCAGCAGTGGTATTAATTTTTTTATATATAAAATGGTGTAGTGATTTTTTCCAATTATAGAAAGTATCTCTTATTTGGAGAATAAATTTTTTGTTTAATTCATCTATTTTCATAATTATCCGAAATATTAGGCACTTTATGTTTTATGACATCATGTTGTTGATCGAAGGCTGCATCGGCGCAGGCACATTTATTCGGAAGATCAAATGGAGGATACTTCAGAGTTTTAGATTTCAAACGATAAATTCAGCAGTACAATAGATTATATTTTTCAGTTCTAAAATTTTATGAAAAATTCGAAATGTAGAAAAGAAGCCGTGAAAAGTTGAAAAAGCTGGTAAACCCAACGAGATTGGAAGAATTAATATGTGCAACAAAATGAATGTGTAGACGTATCATAACTATTTAAATTTTAGCTGTAAATACCCATTAAAGGCCATTTGTAAAAAATACTACGATTTGTAATTTTCAAATAAAAGCATTTCATTATTAATCTAGACAAAATGTACCCATTATTACTTCTTATTGAAATAGAATTTAAGAAATATAATAATTTAATCGATAAATAACACAAATAAGTGATGTAATGAGTCATAAACAGAAAATGGAAGCAAGATTTTAGTTAGGATAAAACTAGTGTTGGAGCAGAAATAAAACTTCACACAATAACGGATGAAATCAAATGTTCATCAACAGATGCTATATTTTTTAGTTATTGGAAAAAGCGAGTTTTGAAACTCATAATATATTATGAAAGAAAAACAAACGTTTTTTCTTTTATAGTATAAATATAGATGAAGATGAACTTGTTAATAGAATTGATATTTGCATAACGTTGTGTGACGTTTGTTTTGTAATGTAAGAATACAAAATCCAAGACCTGAATGTAGTGGGGCAGCTTACAACCCTTGAATTTTTAACTTTGCCAAATTTTACTTACTTACAAATTCTTTGTTTAACTCATTTTAAGCTCACATATCTCTCTCTTACCCATAGGTATCGAATATTTGTTTCGGTACCAGTATCGAGTATCGGTATCAAATATCGCTTGGTATAGAACATCCCTACTTTTACCTTTTTTCGTTTTTGATAAATTTAGTTAGCCAGCGTTTCATTCTCAAACTAATCATTAGAATCTGATTCAGAACGCAAGTCCACAAATTGAATTGCTAATTGTTTTTTTGTAAAACTTAACCTACTGGTGAAGAACGCAAGTAAAAGCTGCATACCAGGTTTTCCTGCATCAACGCATCACTTCACTTCACATATCAACTTGCGCTTAGTCTAAAAGGGAATATGAAAGTGAAATGTCAACTTAAATGAATCGTGTTTACAAGAACTGAAATGAAATTTAACTGAGACTGAAACTGAATATGGAGGACTGACTAGTTTGTGAAAAACGCTGTTAATATTGAGAATGTATGTAGCTTAATATAAAAATTTATAATGCAAAAAAATACTTACACACAAGTCTCGCTTTTAACCAATTGTGTATATCTGTTATCAACTTCTGGTAAATTCACGACGTACATCCAGTCACCTTTATTGTTTAGTGCTGCTCTGGGCATAATGTAATTTGCTCTGGATTGGCACAAGGTTTGCCCTTGCGTATTTGCCTGTCTTTTACTTCTCTTCATAATCTGAGTATAGTTTGTACTACTGTGCCATCTTCTCACCGAATTTATTGAACGTTTCTTCCTATATTGGTACAATTTATCTCCATTCCTACATAAAATAGAAACTTTTTTAGGCATAGATTAATTCACTTTTTATCGTTTCTTAGTATTATTGGCGTTATTATGGCACAAGGTCCTATATTTAGGTAAGCCGCGCAAACGCTGCAAAGGGCTGCGCGAGAGCAAAGAATAAAGAAATGAAAAACGATGCATGTTAGTGTTATCTAATTTGACTCTACCGATGAAACTAAAAAAATTGCAATTTATTAATAGACAAATGATATCAAACTCGACCACCCACCCACTAAGGGATGAGGTGTGGCGGATAAAAACTTAAATAGGAATTCCCATTTTTTAGCAGAGATTTGGATTCTATAGGTACACAGTTCTAAAATGGCGATAAGAAAAAGGTTTGAGTTTCCAAAATCCGGAATCTTATAGGCGATGATATTTAGAGCGTTTTCTATAGCATTCCGATCAAAATTTCATGGTCGCTCCATAGAGCTAGGAGTAAACGATTCTTTAATCTCAAGGATTTTTACAATAAACTAACTAAACTTTAATAGCAGAATATACCTTTATGTAACTATTAATAGTAAGACATGAAAAAAAAACTGAATTACAGAAGAGAGAGAACATATTTTAAATTTACAGCATCTTACCACTTTTGAAGCCAAGGATATGACTGTTGTCTATTCATGGTTGGTATTCCTACGGATTTGAAAAGTTGGGGTCCATTATACCGATGAAAACTGCTTTGTACATATGGAATTTTTGCTGAGTACTTATAACTATTTAACTGGTTGCTTGCTGGCCTATAATTTTGGTCGTAAGTGTTGTTTCTTGGTTGTGGGATGTAGCTTGTAGCTGGATATCCTTTGAAATGATTATGGTCATATGTGGCGTCCGGATAGTAGGTACTAGGTTGAATGTTGTTTTGAGGTAAACCGAATGTATCACTGGCTGAAAAGAAGTTGCTTAACTCATATTTAGATTCGTCCAGGAGTAACGTGGAATGATCATATTTCCATTTTTCTATTAGGTGATGAATCAGCTCTCTACAAAACAAAATGAAATTTGATTATTTTTCTTTTTATTGCAAGATTTATAATTAATTATCGTGAGGAATCATAACGTGATGACTTAATTTAGCCTTTTAATTTAATTAATAAAGACCAACAGCTAGGCTATACATGCAAACATTGTAAGGATTCCCTATTATCAATGAAGGAGCTCCAGGTCATAGTAGTCATCTTAAAGAAAAAAGTTGATGAATTAAAAATGAAATGCAATGGCGTATCTTGTTAGGTTAACCCCTAACAATAGGTTAATTGTAATTACTTCTATTATTTATCTATTGCTGATCAGCATCCCGCATCCTCCAGATATTCCATGCCAAAACCAGACAAATTTAGGTGACATGTCACCGATTTGGTAGCCAGTTTCTAACACAAAATAGGTATATGATTGGAAACCAAAAAAGTAATTATTTTAAAAACTGTAGCTTTGGCATGTTTTTTTAGTAAAATTGGCCTTTCTTTAAATTATTATTAAGAAAATTGATTTTTGCTCGCTAAAACTTTATTATTTTATGTGGAAATCATTCTAAAGACACTAGTCGATGGAAAATTTATCAAGAATAATAAATTTTTAAAACCTAAAATAATTATGTAAGTGAAGCTAGAATAACTAAAAATATTTTGGATGTAGAAATAAAAATAAATAGGTTTAAAAATACCGGAGGTGTAATCATTTTTGCTCGTGAAAGTATTTTAATTAACCATAATTATATCAAATACTATATTGAAGACAGTAATTATTGGTGTATAATATTAAAAATTAAATTAAATTATGAAAAATGGTCTTTAGGTGTTCAAAAAATGATTGTCTAATTTCCAGACGCAATTGTAAAAATAATTCCTTGAAATATTTTTTTTGTAAAATGTTAATTTTATTTTAGCTTAAGTTAAACATATTCAGCCAACGCTGCATTTTTCTTTATCTTAATTGATGTAAGGTCCGCTGTCTTAGGGACCACCTCAAAATATCTATTCCCCGAATATGTAAATACATTTGCTTTACATATTCCAGATGCTCCGTAATGTTGCGTACAGACGGACGCGCTGCGCACGCGCTGCGCGCGTGCTGCTCCTCCAGCACACCAAATGTTTGTCCGTTTGTACGGCACTTTGCGCCTCTCACGCGCTTCCCTCACACAGCGCGTTGCGATCCATTTTCTGTTGGTGCGTACAAACGGATGCACAGCGCACGCTGCTGCTCCTCCAACACACCAAATGTTTGTCCGTTTGGACGGCACTTTGCGCCTCTCACGAGCTTCCCTCACACAGCGCGTTGCGATCCATTTTCTGTCGGTTTTTGCCGCAAACACAAAGGAATTCCTGATGCCCGTTTGTACGGGTTTTGATCTCGCAGCTCCTCAGGCGCGCATTTCATTTTATTTTTCTTCTTTCAGAGTACATTTTTATTTTAATTTCACTCTAGAATAGGTGGAGGCTAGGATTTTGCTTAATTAAAACCTGATAAACAAAAAATACATTTTTCATGAAAATAATAAAGGAAGATTTTTTCTTAATATAGCTACAAAAGTAAAATTGAAATGAAACCATAAATAAAACAAAAGTTGTAGCTTTCTCCTTTTTTTTTATTTTTAGTTACAAAGCTTATCGGCGCCCTCTTAACTACTTTCAGAATTTTCGCAGCATGATGCTTCCTGTCCACATCCCAGATGCCCCGTAATATTTTTTAGAAATGTCATAACCGACTTTTATGCAACCCACGTATAATCAGGAATCTGAATTTGCGGAACGAAATCAAATTAAAGACATCAATTAACCCTTTGAATCAATTAAATAATCGTCAAGATAAAAAATTAGTTTACATCAGTCAAGGAGTAGATTTTTTGATTTTCGACCATAATAATCGTGGAGTGTCAACGTAAAATGATTTTTTTAGGGCTATAACATAAATAAATTATTTTTAGCTATTTTCGTAGCCAACAAATTTTGAAACGCTACCAGGAGTGATAGAGTATTGTTGGTTTTCTATTACGCTCTGCTACGATTAATTTTAAGACGAGATCCTGATTTGTACTTGATAATTGTATAAATTTGTTACTATTTTAAGCAAGTAGCAAAATTAGAATTAAAAACATATATATGTTTCAAAATTATAATTCTTTTCTTGGCTCCAAACATATTTTTTAGTCACAATCTACCATATTCTTTAAAATGGAAAAAATTTGGAGAACTTTTTTTTCAGCCATCTTAATGTACAGTGAGTATAATAATTTAATAATAATTATTAAATCATAATTATTATGACAAAACACCACGCGAATACAAGTTAAAATTGATGAAAGATTAATTAATTTATTGTTCCGCAATTTCCGATAGCTGATGTTGCGTGGGTTGTATAAAAATAAGTATTGAAAATAAATTTGCACAATTGCAAACGGGATCAAAAAAGCCTATTGAATTTTTGTACGTCAAATTTGAGTACTGATTTCAGTACTAAATTAAACATAATAAAACGGGCCTTAGAGCAAATAATCAAATGTCCTTCGAGAGTCACCTATCGAAATAGCACTCTAATTGAGTATGCAATTATGAATAACATAAATTTAAATGCCAAAGTGTTGGATAGTCCTAATATATCAGATCATTCAATAGATGAAGTTCTTTTAAAGAAAGAAAAAAAAAAAGATTGACATATATTATTCATTTAATTATGCTAGAAATTTGAATAGCTTTAATTTAGCACTTTTTAATGACAAACTTATAAATTGTGTATGGCCTCTAAGTTCCGTAAACATTAATGTAATTATTCCATATTTAGTAATATATCCAATATTGTAGATGAAGTGGCACCATTTAAAAGAATGCCGCAAGCTAAAGAATTAAATTCATGGTTTGATAGAGAGTTCGAAGAACAAGTCAATAAAAGAGATAAAGCATATAAAATTTTTGAAAGTAATTATAATTTAATAAATAAAGTTGTACTTTATGAAGATTACAAGAAGCCATGTAATAAATTTGTTATTTTATTAAATAGAAAAAAAGAATAATTTCTATTTTAATCAAATAGATCGTAATAAAAACAACTCTTCTGAAATGTGGAAAGCGTTAAAACATATAAAAGTGCACACTGATGAGAGATTAGCTCATTTTATCTCTTTTCTTTGTGGTGATATGCTTGTAGTGGCAAGTTCAAATGAAGATAGAACTTATGAATTCAGTTATTATTGATATTGTTAATAATAGAGTACTGAAGAATGTGTTTAATATCATAAGTCATGTGTTACTTCATCTATTAAATGCCTCCCTGGATAAAGAAGACATTCCATCGTGATTAAAGACAAGTGTTGTATGTTCTGTGCCAAAAAGAATGAGAGACCTTTAGCAGAAAATTATAGACCAATAAATATATTACCCGCAGTTGAAAAAATGATTGAGAAAGCAGTTTACTTCAGCAAGAAGTCTGGAATCAGAAAGTCGCACTCATGTGAATCAGCATTGCAACTTTTCTGATTGGAAAGAAGATTAGCAAATGGAAAGTATGTTGTTGCAAGTTTTTATAGATTTACAGAGAACCTTCCAAACATTTGATTGTGCATTTATTTTGTTCCCCAAAGTATTCTGAAATTTTCGACAGGGCTTTTTCTGTAGAAAGTGATATTTCTAGGTCAAAAATAAAAAAATCGATATTCACCTGTAAAAACCATATTTTGCAACAAAATGAACATTCAGATACATGTAGTCGATCGGAAATTTTCCGCAGAATCCGAAAATGACCTAGGAAGCGAAATTTTTGCCAAAAACTCAAAAAAACTCTTTTTGTGTTTTAGCTTATAATAGCCCAGCCGAAATTTTTTTTAAATCCTCTAGTGAAACGTGTTTTGATGTAATACATGTGAGAAATCATGATTTGTTTTGTGTATTTGAGGTTTAGAGCTCAAAAAGTCGAAAAATGCTAAAAAAAAATGTGAAACAGCCACTTTTGTACTTAAATATGATTTAGAAACATGGCTACCAATATAAATGCTGATTCTTCGTCAAATCTGATGGAATAATTGAAATCTATGAAAAATTTGACATAAATAAAGCTTGAGTCTGTGGTTTTTTGTTGCGAAACATTCGTTTATAGACCAAAAAAGGAAAATCGCTAGTTATTTTGCGAAAAATTGCCCTTCCGGTTTCTCCAGAAGTGACATCAATTTTTATTTTTTAAAGAATAGCATAGTGATTTTTCCCTTTATAAAAACTAGAATACTCGTCGCACGTTGCTGCGATCTAAGAAAAAAGGAAATTGAAGCAAACATAAAAAATCAATCCGTCCCGTCCGTATTATACCAGAAACCTTGTCGGGAATGTACTCAATAATTTTCCAAAGTTTCGTAGTGATCAGAAGAATGACTAACCGCGAAAATCGCGAAAAAATCGTAAACATTGAATATGTTATTTTTCCTAAACCGAAACACCTATTTATGCGATATTCCATATGTATGTGCCTCTTGGGTATATGGTTTTATCAAGTAGGTAAGGATTTTTGACAATTAAATGCCTAAGCGCGCAAATCGCAAAATAACTCGCGCGCCACCTATCGTAGGATGGATGTACTATGCCAGAAACCTCTGCGGGAATGTACTCAACAATTTCCCAAAGTTTCATAGCGAACGGATGAATGGTGTAGTAATGCATAAAGGACAAACAAACATACTTTCATGTTTATATTATATAGATTTATTTTATTTTGAGTATAACACTTTTTGTTTCATTCATTTATCTTTAAAATTAACCGAAATATTGGCAATTTTATATTTTAACACGTCACGTCATTATGTTACAAAAACATACATTTTTTGAATGATAGTTAAATAAAGATCAACTACTTTACATCATAACCAAACAAATATTTTACTATTTAATTAATACAAAGTGTGTGGAAAGTCGAGTGGAGCCCACTCCACTTTTTTTTAATTTTCTTGTCAAACCATTATTAAAGATTTACACACAGTTCAATGGTTTGGCCACAAAAAAAATCAAGCTCTCAAGCTTTATTTATGTTAAAGTCTTCGTAGATTTTGATTATTCCATCACATTTGACGAAAAATCAGCATTTGTATTGATAGCCCTGGATCAAAATCACATTTAGGTAGAATAGTGGCTGTTTTACCTCGTTTTCAGCATTTTTTCGACTTTTAGACCTCTAAAACTCAAATACACAAAGCAAATCATGTTTCCCCACGTGTATTACCTCAAAACATGTCCCACTAGAGCGTTAAAAAAATCTGAAAATTACAGCTGGGCTTTTATAAGCTAAAATGCAAAAAAAGAGTCATTTTCGGATTCTACGGAAAATTTCCGATGGACTACATGTGTCTAAATGTTTATTTTGTTGCAAAATATGGTTTTTACAGGCGAATATCGATTTTTTTATTTTAGAACTTTGGGGAACAAAATAAATATACATTAGGGCTTCTAATAAGTTATATAAACAAAAAAATAGGACAAAAACCTAAATTCTCAGACACCCCCCTACCCCCTAAGTTGGGCTCCATTTATATGGAATTGTCCATATAATATTTACAATTATATCTAAGTTTTAATAAATAATAAGGTCTAAAGTTAACAAAAAAATCAATTTTGTCATTTGAAATCTTAAAGAAATATTTAAAAAAATTATTATTATTACTAAATTTAAATACCATTATTCAAATTTCAAAAATAATTGATTTCATGTTCAAACACCGTAATGAACCCATTAAAATAAAAAAGGTGCCCCATGACTTTTAATAAAAACGTTCTTCTTGAACACCGTGTCATATGTAGTATTTAATGAAATAAATAATAAATAAGTCAAATCATTTAGTCGGGTTTAAAATTTTGCCAGGTGGTTTGGTTTCAAAATTGTTTTTCTAAATAACAAAAAAAATATTTGAAGCATCTTCAGGTTTACACTGAATAATATTTATACTCTGAAAAACATATTTTTAAAATATAGGCAATTTTGGTTGAACTTTTTACCTGTCATGTGTTATATGTGAGTGTGAGTGTAGTAACGTGGATAAAGCTTAAAGTGTGACAGAGCTCATATATCAACTAGAGACAAGGATGAGACGTTCAACTCAATGTTAAAGTTGCAAGACTTCACGATTTAGGTAACAATGTATTAGTTGGTGGGTTTAGCTGTAAAATTACTAATATTTGAAATGTAGCCTTGCTTTTGGCGGGGGAATTGTATTTGCTAACTACTATATTGACTAAAATGCTCATGCTAAAACTAAGATAAACAGTGCTAGTGTTTGTAGGTGTATTTTGGTCTTGCCAGAGCAGAAAATTGATGCCCTCAGAACAGGGCAAAAAATTTTCAAAGCTTTTTATAAAAATTCAGCATTTTTTCACTACCCCATCATGATTCCACATATTTTGTTATTTTCGCTTCGGACTATTGTATAACCACAGTTTTTTGACATTTTTGATTAAATAATGTAGCTTGCGCATTTATGCAAAGTATTGATGTTAACATCATCATTTTATATTACCAAAATTTTCATATTAGTCTATATTGAATCAAGAATATATAGTCAGAAATTTCTGTAATACTAAACTTTACAAAATTTTAAATGTAATTTTGAAAATAATTGTCGGAGCTGAATTTATAATCTTATCGATATCAATAGTAAATTTAATCTGTTTAATGATATATTTATAGAGCAATTTCAACAAATGCTCAGAACTTATAAATATAGTAACAAGCTCGAAAACATAAATCGGCGGAATCTATAAAACTTTTAAATGAGGAGCGAAGGAAAAATATAAAACTTACTAAACTTTAGTGGTCTTATAAGAAACAGCATAACATAAATCATTTCTGATCAACTAGATTGTAATAAGTTATAATTTAACTATTAATTCACACCTATTATTGTACTAGAGAACTTACATTATTTTCTTAATTAAATTATGTTATTACATTATTTTATTGTGAAACAATGGCCTACTTCTGTAGGCTGTGTTAAGTAAAATAATATCAAAATTGGCTATCACTTGGAGAAATATTTTCATAAAACTTGCCCTCTTAACCCTTACATATTTTATGGAATACTAATTTTTGGATGAAATTACTACACTATTTTGATTCAAAAATCGACAAATCAAAAAATTGGAAAGTGAAAAATCGAAAAATTAATAAATAAAAAATAAAAATTTTGAAAGATAAAAGTTGTAAAAGATATAATGTGAACGAAAGAATGAAAAACAAACAAAAAATAGCAATAAAAATATTTGAACAATTGTAGAAGCAAAAGCTGATATAGGAATATCTGGATATTCAAAATGCAAAAATTTTAAAAAATCGATAGTGGAAAGTGTTGGGACTGGTCTCATTTTTAAAACATTTATTCTCATTTTTGTATAATATCCTAAAATTCTTCAAAATAATCCCCTTGGACATCGATACACCGCTGCCAAACGTTTTTTCCAGGTTTCATAGGCTTTCTCAAATTTAGAAACCGGAACACTGTTGAGGTACCTCGTCGAAGCTTCTTGAATTCAAGACGCTTCTTATTGGACGTAAATATATAATTAACGTATTATGTATCATTTGTGAATAAACAATTTTATTTACGACTTATATACAATGCGTTAATAATAGGTGTAGGTTTTACCAGTTAATAGCATACATAACCTCTCCCTCTGGAGTAATACCTATTATTATAGCGTCGTCGAATAATATACTATAAAACTTGGAGAGGTGTTGTAAATTTACGTATTAATTTTACAAAAAAATTGAAAGATTTTTTTAAATAAACAGCAAAAACAAATGATCACAAATAGTAAAATTACTTTTTTTTAATTAATGGATTATAATTATAACCTTTTATATATAAATAAAGCAGACTTTGACTCAATTATTTTCAATTAAAGCAGAATATTAAAATTTTCCAAATGTTTTATATGAATTTGTACGTGAGTAATTGTTCAAGTGAAAGTTTTTGAATGTCGTTTGTTTTATATTCATAGAATATTATTGAAAAGAAAAGTATATGTATTTCATTTAAAATGCGATTCATGACACATACTGCTTTCTTCGCATTGTTCGCAAGATGAATTATTATATAAGATAAGGAGATAGAAATTTTTGTAAATTATAGGTATAAGTTATTCGAATGTTTAATTATAATAGACACTCCTTGAATTATTACATAAATTTATATTTAATACGTTTCTAAAGAAATCTCAAGAAAATTCTATAAATTATTATAATAATAAATATTTAAGAATGCAAAATGTCTCAGAACAGGTGCATAAATAGTTATTTTAATCGTTAAGCCTGAAACTGGCCTTTTATGAGTGCGAGTATGAATTGTAGGTCGAGGCACTATTTAGAGCTATGTGTTCTCTAGCACAAAATAAATAAAAAAGTTCTTATTCGCATATGTTTCAAATTAATTTATTATCGAGATATTGGGGCTTAAAGGTATTTATTTAACAATTCAACAATCTCAATTTTCAACGAAGGTCGTTTAACAATATTCAAAATGATGTAATGAGGTAATGGGTATAAAAATTGGAACAAATGTATACATATTTGCACTTTTCAAAGATCAACAACGAATTACGATCATCGCTGAAAAGCAGACTCTGGGTGCCACGAAACAAGGTCGAACTCTGAAAAAAAAAACAGCTCTAATGTAGCAACAAGAACAGTGAGAGGAGGTTTAAGGACTGCTATATGGACCAAGAATAGTTGATTAATATATTTCATATACATATTGTTTTATATACAATCGAAAAGTAATTTTTTTTTAGAAAACAAATTTACGCGTTTCTCTCAAAATGCACTTTTTAAAAACGAGTGATATAATTTGTCAGGAACCACTCGAAGGATTTTGATGAACTTGAGTTTATGTCTTTTGTTGTTTTTTCTTCTAGTGGCAAAACCTTAACTTTCTCTCCAATTTTTTAGGCATATGGCTAAAAAAACGCGAAAAATGGCTATTTTCGGTAAATTGTTGACAATTAAAAAATTCTAACATTTTGGGTGATATTGCTAGTTCAGCCACTAGAAAACGAACTTGTCGAATGCAACAAGGTTTATCCAATTTCATCAAAAGGTTTCCTACTTATTGCATCCCCTTATAACGTCATCTCTAGAAAAAATAACGTAAAAATATTTCGTAAATTTCAAAGTTTGTGTAATTTTTTTTTTATATTTATAAAAGCCATCCAGAAAATAAATATTGAAGATAAGCATTTCTTTGGGTTTTTAACCCGTACTGGTTGGTATCTTAATAAATTTTATATTATATATTATTGCAGTTGCAGTTAGGTGTGTCTTGCATATCAAACCAAAGGTTAAGCTTATCTACTGGTGACATCAGGTGGTTAAGAGCATTTGGGTACAATTTTGTGGAGAATAAGTAACCCTCGGTTTGTAATTTTTGAGGAAGCAAGGAAAGAGATACGAATTATCGGAGGTCAAACAAGAATAACATTTCTACTAAAATAAAGTTAAGATTTTTTCGGTCGGGAGTAGGTATATATAAATATAATTGTATTATTCAATTTATTAATTTTAAAATAAGAAGATTCATATTTTGGATTTTTATGAAAACTAAGCGTTATAAAAAATTTTAAATAAATGAAAATACAAGATATTAATAATTTTAATAAAAGACGCAATATTTTATTTATGCGGATGCATACTAAAAAAAAAATCTTAAAGTTTTTACCTTGGGTAGTGTTCTGGATATTCACAATATGTCAGTCCAGCTTTTGCACATGGTGGTGTTTCGCCTGGCGGAGAAGGAATAAATGGACAAGGTTTTGCACCATATACCGGTGAGCATATACTCATTACAAAAGAAGGAATATTTTCTATCACAAAAAGTGCCTGCAATAAAAAAAATCATGAATTTTAAAGGTGACGTATTTTATTCGGCTATGACAACAATTTTCTAATTATATTAGTTTCAAAGTTTAATATAATTGTTTCGGGCTTATCTTATTATCTCGCTTATAAAAAATATTACTAAATAATGTTTTACATATCCACTTTCAATTTGGGTCTTGACATCATTTTGCCAACAAATTAAAAAGGTATTACAACAAGTGCGCTGAGATGAGTGTCTCCTTTTCTCTGGATATTTCAATAAAAATATATTTACAAAATGAAAGCTCAACTACAAAAATACAAATAAAATCTTAATTTTTCAAAGAGATATTTACAATAATATATGTACATAAATTTTGATAGATCACTAGCAAATCTACGATATGTATTATTTATTATATAAACATTTTAATTAAATATTTGTTTTTAATTTAATTTTTATTTGCTCGTTATAAAAAGCATTGAACAATACTCGTGTCAAAAAATGCTCATTCCTGAAAAATTTTCATTTCCACACTAGTATAGTTAATAACTATTTATGTATTTGCAATCATTATGTCATACTTATCGCATTTTAATTACTATGCACTTAAGGAAAACACATTTATGCAATGAAATCTTGAAGGTACGGAGATTAAAATGTTTAGGAGCCTAATTAGAAGTACTTTATGTGACAAGCAGGCACTTGTTGTTTGCATGGTTTCAAATCAGGAATACGAAACACAGTTATAATTGATATTACATGAATCGTCCGATAAATAAATTAGAATTACAAGTACTAATTAGGACGCATATTAAATCGGATTATTCGAAATCTTCCGCAATCTTATGAGTTAGAGAAGGAAAGTTCTCCCCCAATATAGGGCCATCTCTCTCTTTGCCCCTGCTTCACTTGTTGCTATAATCTCATAATGTATCCCTTTCAGTTTCATTAAGTATAGAGTGCATTGATACTATCACTATTAGGCTCGGCCAATCTTGTTAAACTGCTTACAACTTTATTGAAGATGTCAAAAAATTTATTAAAATTCAAAATATGGGATTTTATTTCATTAGTTTATTGTACTTGAGTGATTTTTACAGAAATTTTAAACGTCTACGCGAATCAATTTAATTCGGTTGGGAGCAATGAGGGACAATATGGAGGCACTTCAAATTTCCAGTGTTCGCCACTGAACTGAGTGATTGTGTGTATTTATATTTTATTTGTGATTGTACAAAAACATTGAACGGCTTTCTTTTCATTTGTTCCCAATTGAAAGAAAACTTGAGGTGAAAATGCTGCCGTTAATTTTCATTTTTAAAATTAAATGAGTTTGACTGCAGGACTTGGCCGGTTAATTTTTAAATGGATGATATATTTAGACATATCCCTAAGTTTTGTTGATAATTACCATTGTAAAGTTGCATCGGAAGAATGAGCATGTGATTTTGCTCAAGAATTTATTGATGGTGATATTAACTAATTCATGTGCTTATTCTTCCTATCTAACCTTTAATTCTTAATTTAATGTATTCAGTAGGTTTCTCAGGCTGCTAACCTATTTTGTTGCGCCATTAAGATTCTTCTGTTGTTCGTAATTGCATTTCTATAATTTGTTTTTCTTTTTTAAATAAAAATAATGTGCAATTTTAATTATTTTTGTTTATTTATAATTAATTTTTTAATTAATTCAATTTTTATTGTTACAAAAAAATGATTTTTAAGGAAAATGACTTTTTATTTTTCAAAATTTTTAATTCTATTAAGCCCTGGTTTCTCAAGAACGGAGACGCCACCGTCAGCACATTGCGCCTGCATGCGCCGTTTCGAAAAAAGTAGTGGCAACGGCGAGAGAGGTGGAAACTTAGCAAACGTATTTACAACGTGCGTTGCGATACATAATCTCTCATGCATCACAATGCTCAGATTTTTTAATAGTGGTAAAATATTTCTTGGGGATATTTTGTACGGAAGAAATTATTGAGAGGGTCATACAAGACTTTAAAAATAAATTAAACACTTTTAACTCAACATGAGTTCTCCACAAACAAACAAAAAACTTATAAATATTAACAATTCCATTGTTTTCAAGCAAAGTTGTTAAATTTAAAAAATTCATTGATATATGAATAGATATTTCATGAAACCTGGCTTTCGCAATCATTCATCATAACTATTCCCAATCAATTAAATTCATTTATTTAAATAAAATTAAATAGACGAGTAAATAATGATTTTCAAATTTAGTTTAAAAAACTATGTTCATGAATCAGTTTTAAACAAAACATTTTTACATAATAATTGCAACCAGTTGTTATCCATGAATGTAATTAAATTTTTTATCGTTGGGTTAAAAAACTTTTCCCACTTGCGTATCTGATGACAATATAATATTATGTATAAGTATAAACTAATTTTTTTCTGATTTCATTCAACCAGTAATAATAGATAATCATTGAAATTATGCCGAAAAAAATACAATTAATAATTTCTTATATTTTATTCATAATTCCCTAAAAATTTACGAAATTCTGATTCATTTATTTTAAATTTAACTCTCCGCGCGGTCACTGTTCTCTAGAAAAATGGTGCAGTCAACGTTCCCCACCGTTTTTAAAAATGGCGTCACCGTTGGTAGTGAAGTTGCTTCCGTTACGACCGTTCGCAACGCTCTCTAGCAACAATGAAATCATGAAATGGACTGTATATCAGAATATATATATTTATA
>JAODAH020011246.1:0-10059 GCA_027574865.2 Coproporus ventriculus | reverse complement strand
TCTTTTTTTTAAAATAATTTTTAGGATTTCCCGCGTATTATATTTAAAATTCGGCTGACGTTTCGGCCAGATGTCACTAGCCATTATCAAAGTTCACTAGGTTTATTTTTCGCGTGTCACTTCTAGTTATAGGTCGTCTTGGCAGTTGATGGAAAGATGCAGTTTCCTGCTGACCTCTAGTTGAAGAATTTGGAACTAACCTAACATTCGCCGCGTCATCTTGACGTATATGGATAGAATTGATTATTGGTTTGTATGTGTTCGATAATCTCGTAGCATCATTACGTGAATTTAAAGTTTTTTTCCTCTTTTCAGTTTCTAAAGATTCTCTAAAAATTCTGGTTCAAAAATTTTTTCGCTTTTAAATATATATTTACTTCGTTTAAAATTAATATGATGGCTTGTTTTTGTACATGTTGTGATAATGCTGAAGTTTTTAATTCATTTTTAACAGCCAATTCGTGAGCCTGTATGTGACACTCTACTCTTCTTCCTGTCTGGGTAATATATGAAGAAGAACATCCCTTAAACGGTATTTCATAAACTCCTTGTGATTCAAGGTATAATTGGTCTATGTAATTCATTAGTAAATTACCAATTGTATTATGTGGTTTGAAACAAGTTCTTATGTTAAATTTTTTCATAATTTTTGCTATTCGTTCAGAAATTCCTCTAATGTATGGGAGCATTAAATTTTGGCTAGGTTCTTCTGTTGTTTCTTTTGGCGTTGGGTTGAAAATTTTGAAAATCATTTTATTACTATATCCATTTGCATTTAAAATTTTCTTCAGAAAATGTTTCTCAAGATTAACATTTCGTTGATTTGGAATAATTTCGGCTCTACCAAAGTTTTAGCAGCAGCATATATTTGGGAAGGATGGTGGTGAGAATTTGCGTTCAAATATCTGTTGGTATGTCTAGGTTTCCAATAAATACTTGTGTTAAAAGTGTCATCAGTATTTTTACCTGAAGACCTCCTTGTTGGGATGAAACTGGTTCCTACTCCGGTGCAAGGAAATACGTCTGGCACAAACCTAATGCTATGCTGGGGGCACCAACTAATGACTTGCAGGAGTCCTCCACTGGTTGGCCTGGACGGATGTACAGACAGGAACTTCCTGAAAGTCGGCGCTGTTGTGGATTAATTCTGCCGAAGATAATTACAGTCCCTTTAGGCGTGGGCCGTCTTCGGCGGGAATTTCAGAATGAGAAATGCGTGGGTATAAAATGAATGAAAAATAGTTTGAAAGATATATCTGATAAAAATGTGCTAAATTGGACATATTGAAAGATTAGTAACTACAGAACTCATATATATGGAAGAGAAATTGTGTGTGTGTGTGTCTACATCGAAAAATAATTGGGATAATTCCTTTCCCAACATTAAACAAAACTTTGACATTTTTTAAATTTTGAACCTTATTTTTTGTTTTGTCAAATAATTAATAAAGTTGAAGTATAGGGACTGCCTTAGTTAATTACTTTACTTTCAAGTTTGTTTCAACAATATTCTGAAGCATTTTCAACTAGTTGAGTATTGAGGTAACTTACATTTATCTTTATTTATTGCAACTGTTCTATTTGCAAATGATGTTCAAACACTGCTACACAAAATTGAAAAGAACACAAGAATGGGCCTGAACGCAAAGAAAACAAAAATTTCGGCTGTGAGCAAATATAACATACCAAATACAAATATATATATAAATGGTAAAAAAATCGAACAAGATACCAACTTTAAATACCTAGGATGTATGCTGAACGAAGAATGGGACCCAGAAAAAGAAATAAGATGTAAAATAGAACAGGTGAGAACAACATTCCTAAGACTACAGAAATTTCTTGTAAATAAAGACTTGAAATTCAAATTTAAATATAGAATGATAAAGTACTATGTTTGGTCGGTACTTCTTTACGGTGTCGAGACATGGACACTGAAAGCATCCTCAATAAACAGACTAGAACCGTTTGAAATGTGGATCCTAAGAAGAATGCTCAAAATGTCCTGGGGTCGACCACGTGAGTAATGATGACGTCCTCCACAGAACTGATTTAAAAGATCGAGAAGCTTTCGAAACAATAAAGAAAAGGAAAATATCATATCTGGGACACATAATTCGAGGAGAATACTATCATTTCCAATGCCTCGTTCTCCAGGGTAAAATAGAAGGAGGAAGGAGAGGGATAGGAAGGAAAAAACTATCATGGTTACGGAATATTCGTCAGTGGACAGGAACACAAGATTTCCAAGCCCTCCAAAACGCTTCGATTACTAGGAAAATTTGATGAGAAAAGAAAGTGGACACTCTTGATCTTTTAAGAAGCGGTCACATAATGCTGTTTTACCAGCCACTGGTTGCTGTTTGTTAGCAACGGCTGGTTAGCGGCAGCAGCAGCCAGCTTCTGTAGTGGGTTCATACGTATTCTCCAAACATCAGTTAATTTGGCGGTAGCAGCGTAAATTCAGTAAAGTTTATGTTTTTCTAAATATGTCTCTCATGTGAAATTCAATTTTTTAGGTAATGTCTAATTATGTAAAACAGGTAGTTATGCATTGTTAATATTTTGAAGTCTGCTTCTGTAGCTGTGTTCACTAAAATAATGTCAAGATTGTTGATTACTTGAAGAAAAAATTAATTTTTACAAAAGGCAGCACAAACAAATGTAGTAAAATGGTTTTGTGACATTAATTTTACAATACTTGCTTCCATACATCGTTCAAAAGGGAGTTATGGCTACATGTATCGTAAAATTCAATATATGCAATTATTAATATTTAATATTCTTTTCCTGGTTGGTATATATGTACGTTTGTGCGGCGAGCTTGTCAACAAGATTACGTCTAAACGCTCCATCCTATCGGCTTCAAATGTGTGACACAATATATAGACCATTTAATACAAGTCTGTGGAAAGTTGAGATTTTCCTTATTAGCACCAGTATATACTCTTTTTGATCAAAATATAAAAAAAGAAATATTCAAAAATACTGTTAAAAACAAATTTAAAATAAAATATGCATAATTCCAAATTTGCCAAATATTGTTTTTAAACAAGTATTATTTTTAAGGTTTTTTGTTGAGATAAAAATATTTACAAAGATTATCTTGAATAAGATTAGGTATACTAACAGTAAGATATTTGTACTCTTCTAGGAGTGCTTCATCAAAGTAAAACTAATGAAATGTTTAAATTTTTGGCAGTACATTAATCATCGATATGTAAATAGCATCAAAACTGTTTATTTAAAGATAATTACGTACCACTTGAATGATTTGAATTAATTGCTTTTTGGATTGCATAAAGAAGCACTTGAAAAATGTGCATGTGGGCTTAATAAAAGTATCTTCTTTGTACACATGTTATTTTCAGTAATCAATTGGAAACATTTAGTTGAAATAAAACATAATTTGTTCAGTAATTACTTATGCATATCACATTATTAATTAATTTTATTCTAATAATTATGTGAAATTTATTTAAATTGATGAATAAATGCAGATTCTAATCAGTTTGTTTTATTTGTTTACAGTGATGTGGAGGTGTGTTGTGCGCGCCTGTGGCATGCACGAGGCGTCTATATGGTGCTAAGGGCCTGGTCCAATGCCGGACTCTCCGGAGCAGTAGTCGTGGCGTATCTCCTGCTGATATTTGCGGTGGGGTTTTGGGGTCCTGTCAATGGGGGTATCCTATTGGCACAATTCCCCGGCCCCGCCTCAGAACCGCAACGCTTTTCACATCTAGCCGTTGATAGAACAACAGGTCGCATATTTGCAGCAGCTACTAATCGTTTAATACAGTTAGATCCAAATTTAAAACTGGAACATCAAGTAGTAACAGGGCCAAAAAATGACAGCCCCCTTTGCCATGCAACCGGTTGTCACGATGCTGAGATATCCACAATGCTTATGGATAATTATAATAAGATTCTACTTATTGAACCTGAATCTCAGATGATAATTTCATGTGGATCATTATTGCAAGGAGCATGCTACAAGTACAAACTGAGCAATATTAGTGAACCCCCTGAGTTTATACCAAGAAGCATTGCTGCTAATGATCCAATAGCCTCAACATATGCATATATTGGACCAAGGCGATATAATTCATGGGCTCGCTCAAATATTATGTATGTAGGCACCACCTTTACAAATAATGGAGAATATCGCCATGACGTTCCTGCAATCTCAAGTAGAGATCTCGACACATTAGATTTTGCTGAATTTTCATTCAGCAAGCAATCATTACTTAACATTGATGTTAAATATCGTGATCACTTTTTAGTTCAGTACATTTATGGGTTCAATGCATCTGATTATGCTTATTTTGTTATTGTACAGAAGCAGTCGCATCTTCCAGGCCAAGAAGAGCAGGGTTATGTATCTCGTTTAGCACGAACTTGTATCAACGATGCAAATTACGATAGTTACACCGAAGTGACGTTACAGTGTGTAGATGGTGAACAAAAGTTTAACCTTGTGCAAGATGCTAAAATTGCAATGGCTGGTAGTGAATTAGCATCAGCATTAGGTATACAAACAGGTGCTTTAGTATTAGTAGCCGTTTTTCGTCCAGCGAAAGGCATCACAAATGAACCTCAACCAAATTCTGCACTCTGTTTATATCCATTACGCGATATTGAAGCAAAATTTAATGAGAATATTCACATGTGTTTTAATGGTAGTGTAAAGTATCGTAATATGGGGTATGTTTCTGGGCCTATACAAGATGGAAAGTGTCCAATGGCTGGTAATGCAGGAAATGTTCCTAATTTTTGTGAAGTTGGACTTAAAATTTCTGGAGTCACCCCAATTGTTACAAATGCAGCTCTTGTTTTTAACAGCACTTCACTATCAGCTGTCGCAACTGCTTCAACCGGACGTCATGTACTTGCATTCTTGGGAACCACCGATGGCAGAATTAAGAAAGTTTTACTTTCTGCACCAACACCTGCCGAATATGAAGAAGTTATCGTTGATGCTGGGAATTCTATTTTACCTGACACAACTTTATCCCCAAATGGAGATTATCTATACGTACTATCTACCTCGAAGGTAAATAAATAACTGAATTTCCAAGGAAGTATATGGTTAACTTTTCTCTTATTCCAGATTTCAAAAATTAATGTAGAACATTGTAGCAGCTATAATAATTGTTCCTCTTGCTTGGAATCAAAAGATCCGTATTGTGGTTGGTGCTCTCTTGAGAAAAGGTATGTCAAATTATACTTCAAACACATTTTATTTAAACATAATAATAGCTAAAACAACTAATAATAGTGATATTAGATTTATGGTCTAATACAAGAGTATAATAGGCTAATACTTTTCAAAAGTGTGATTCTATTTAAATTTTGTTTGTATATAATTTTGCAAATATTATACAATATATACATTGATTTCTTTGAGAATTCTAGGCAAAAAGAAACTTTTGCAGATACACAAATCTTAGGTTATACCTTTATATTGACTAGGTTACAAAATTCAATAGAGCTGAAGTTCTATTCCAGAAAATATTCGTTCTGTCCATAATATGATTTTAGAAGGTAGACAAATTAGGATTGCCTTAAAATATATGACAAAAAGCAAATCTTTGCAATATGGCCTGGATTTGATGACCAAATTTTTTGTTAAAATATGGCATCAAATTTTATGGGGTTAATTTAGAAGGTTTTGTGACATCCATACTTAAAAAATAAATCGTGGTAAAAAAATTGTTGCTCGCAATTTGAAATTTCCAACTTTTTTTTTGATATTATATACCCAGTAAATTTGCATCTTTCTAATTTCTAAGTTTTCTTTTCAGGTGTACAGTTCGTAGTGCTTGTCAGAAAGCATCACACAGTTCCCCACGTTGGTTGTCTTTAGGAACAGGTCAACAATGTATTGATTTTGAACAAGTCCTACCAGATCGCATTCCTTCAAATCAAATGACTACTGTTCGTTTAACAATCCGTACATTACCTGAATTACCATACGGTGCTAAATATAAATGTGTATTTGGAAATGCCGAGCCCATAGATGCAGTTGTAGCTGAGTATGGCCTCTCTTGTCCTACACCAGATATTAATTCAAGACCACCAATTCCTCCAAAACAAGATCATGTTTTAGTACCGCTAAGTGTTCGTTCTTCAGAAACAAATAAAGATTTTGTTTCTCGAAATTTTGCTTACTATGATTGTTCGAAGCACACCACATGTATGGATTGTGTGCAGTCACAGTGGGCCTGTAATTGGTGTGTTTATGAGAACAAATGCACACATAACACATCTACTTGCCAACGAACAGTTATCAGCGGAGAAAATGTAAGTACTCATTTGCATATATAATTTAAAAAGAGATTTGCTATATCAACATTTATTTTCTATCGTTTTTTATTTAGAATCATGTACATCTTACAAATCATGGAGTAACTTACTGTCCTAGATTTAAAAGAAAGGATGTAATTTTGTTGCCTAATAATGTTCCAAAAGAAATGGTGTTTGAAGTTGAAAATCTTCCACATCCTCAAGCTGGTCACACAGGTTTTCAATGTATTACAAACATTGAAGGTGCTAAAATGCTTGTACCAGCTCGAGTTGATTTAAATAAGTATATTGTTTGTGAAAAGCAAATTGTAAGTACATTTATTTATTTTTTGGCCTTTGGTTGTTAAATTTTTCTGATTCTAGTATTCTTATGAGGCAAATACTGGAGAATATGAAGCTAGTGTGCGTGTAGTTTGGAATAGAAATCACCACATTGATTCTATGAATGTTGTACTTTATAAATGTGATATACTTGGATCTCATCGTGAGCATGCTGATTGTTCTTTATGTGTAACTCGAAATTCAAAATATCAGTGTACATGGTGTGGAAACACCTGCAGCTATAGTGAAACATGTGTTACAACTCCACATAGCGAATGTCCAAAACCAAGAATTGATATGATTAAACCATTAAGTGGTCCAATTGAAGGTGGTACTTTGGTAACTATAGAAGGCAGTAATTTAGGTTTGAAACGGAAGGATGTTAGTGGTAAAATACGTATTGGGAATGTGCCATGTGAATTAGTTAATTATGAAGTATCAGTACGTATCCAATGTATAACTGGAAGATCTGATAAAGAAACAACAGCTCCAATCATAGTAGGCAATGAAGCAGGTTACACTGAATCTTCAGTCGAATTTAGTTATAAGGACATCAAACTTTTAAGTGTATATCCTTCCATTGGTCCACAGTCAGGTGGAACTCAACTTGCCATAACGGGACAGTACCTCAATATTGGTTCAGAATTAACTGCATACTTAGATGATTATGTTTGTCAAGTAAACTTAACTCAAGCTTCCAGTTCACGTCTTACTTGTATTACATCAAAAGCCAATCGTCCTGTAAATATTATGAGAATTACATTAAGTATAGATGGAGCAAATCGTACCCTTGAAGGCAATCCGTTTAATTATACTCAGGATCCTACTATTATGGAAATAAAACCTTTGAAGAGTTTTGCTTCTGGTGGAAGGATGATTTTTGTTCATGGCTCGAATCTAGATAGTATACAAAAGCCTGAAATGGAGGTTTTCTCATATAATGAACCTGTACCTATAAATAAGACTGTTTGTAAAGTTCTCAATGCTAATCAAATGGAATGTCCAAGCCCTGCCGTCAATAGACAGTTTCTCATTGCCAGTACTAGAGTTATCCGATCATTACATAAGCATTCAACAGTAAGTAAAATAATTAATCACTATCAAATTTTTCTAGTTTTAAGGCGCAAATATATATAATATATTTATATACAAATAATTTCTAACGGTTTTCCTTACTTTTTTGGATTAATATATTAAGCTAACATGAAGTTGCCATCCATAGTCAGTAGTAATAAGAATTCAGTTCAAATGAAATTAGGTAAATTATAAATCTAAAGTAAAGAATAAAGCTTGAAATAGATCTATATTGTTTTATTAAAATAGAAATTCAAAATTACAGTTGATATAAATGCATTTTTGGCCAATCAAGCAATTTTTAGTGCAAGTCGAAAGGAATCTGGAAATTTTGATATATCTTTGATATTGATCTTCTGATCATTTCATAAGAAATATAGTCATAGATTATTTCGGAATTTTTTGTAGTTGCATTTTTTATTTAACATATTCTATTTTTCATTTGTATTATTTTGCGAATACTTTGTTTTTAAATTTTTGTTAAATACATTTACTGAAAAATTCATATCGTAAAAATATTGTAATAATTATTCCTTTATGAAATGCACTGATTCCTGTATTTAAGTGTTGGCTAGTTATAACAAAGCTCTACACTTACCGCATTTCAAAGTGAGCAACCTATTCACTTAAACATGCAGATATTTCGAAATTGAGTTATCTAGTTATACTACTAAACAAGGAGGTTTTATTATTAGAGTATAAATCTTTTACATTCTGATATTAATTTATAAAAAATCGTTTTACTAACTGATTTTTTTTATAGGTACCAGAAGCTCAATTATTATTACGCATAGGATTTGTAATGGATAATGTAATGACAGTAAAAAATTTAGAGAAACATTTTACAAATCTTCGTAGCCAATTAATGTACGTAGAAGATCCAAAATTTTTCGAATTTCCAAATCAAGTTAAATTATATAAAGGAGACACTTTGGTAATTGAAGGGGAAAATTTAAATATGGCAAGTGATGAAACTGATGTGGTAGTGACAATAGGACCTAAAGCATGTAATGTTACTAGTTTGGCTATGAGTCAGTTGGTTTGCTCACCTCCTGAACACCAACCTTTAGACACAGATGAAAATGGAATTAAGGTTAATAATTTATCTTTCACATTTCAAGAATGATTAATATTATTTTTTTTTTTTAGACTGATACAAATTTACCTTTGGTTGTTGTGAGAGTTGGACGCAGTTTACGATTTCCAATAGGATTTTTAAGATACGACGTATTAAAACCATTCGCTTTACCCCCAGAGGCGATTATTATGATTCTAATCGGTGTTCTATTTTTTGTGTTATTTTTTATTGCAATTCTCTTTGTTTATCGACGTAAATCCACGCAAGCTGAAAGGGAATATAAAAGAATTCAAATTCAAATGGATACTCTGGAAAGTAATGTAAGATATGAATGTAAGCAGGCTTTTGCCGAATTACAAACAGATATGACTGATTTAACTGCTGATTTGGAGAATTCTGGAATTCCTACATTAGATCACACAAGTTATGTTATGAAAGTTTTTTTCCCTGGTGTTAGCGATCATCCCATTTTAAATGCACCTAAGGTAAGTTAATTAATTCAGTTTGAAATTGAATCTGTTTTAACTAAGTTTTTTTTAGGTCCGTTTAAATGGCCCCCGAACAAATTATGATACCGCCATGTTACATTTCGAACAATTAATTAACAATAAACATTTTTTATTAAGATTTATTGAAACATTAGAATCTCAAAAGACTTTTAATATTCGTGATAAGTAAGTTGAACATGCTTAAAATTTTACACTAATTTACATTTTATTTTATTTATTTATTTATTTTAGAGTAAATGTAGCATCATTGCTTATGGTAGTTTTAATGGACAAAATGGAATATGCAACGGATATATTAAAGAGTTTATTATTACGTTTAATAGAAAAATCTGTAAATACAAAACATCCCCAATTAATGTTAAGAAGAACTGAAAGTGTTGTTGAAAAAATGTTAACAAATTGGATGGCTCTCTGTATGTATTCATACTTAAAAGAATATGCGGGGTCCTCGTTATTTTTACTATTTAAAGCTATTAAACATCAAATTGAGAAAGGTTTAGTCGATGCAATTACCCATGATGCTAGATATTCTTTATCAGAGGAGAGATTATTACGTGAACAAATCGAACATGCTGTTGTTACTTTACATATTGTGCAGGATGATTTAGATGAGAAGATTCAATGCAAAGTTTTGGATTGCGATACTATTAGTCAAGTCAAATCAAAAATATTAGATGCTCTCTTTAAAAATACTCCTTTCTCTCTACGTCCATCCATTTATGAAGTAGATTTAGGTAAGATATTTAAATTTTCTTAATACTCGTACTTCTT
>JAODAH020011238.1:0-40272 GCA_027574865.2 Coproporus ventriculus | reverse complement strand
GCCCATCCCCATCTCTGTCTACACGACGACGGTGAAAAAATCTTGTCTCTCTCAAGCACCGAAAAACATTTGAAAATGTTTTGTGGTGAGGAACAATGCGGTCTGGGTATCGCCTGAGGTACTCTGCAGTTGCAGCACGTCCACGTCCACTGCAAATGCCATATCGGCATATTATACATTAGTAAAATGCGACATAATGGCTTAAATTAATATGACAATACAAAAAACATTCCGCACTAACTACGATAATAAACACGTCATTGAACGGTTTTGTTTCAAACAAATTAGTCAAGGCTAACAAATTTCTTCGATATCTCCGAAACAAATAAGAATTCATCTATTGGTTATATAATATTTTTTGATAGAAATGAGCCCTGGAATGTATGGTATAAGTTTGTTGGTCGAGTCGTGGAACACTCTGTATGTTAAGGTTAATGCACAAATTGATAAAATACGACTACGAGCTACATTTAATAGGTTTTTATATACCATGGCATTAAAATGGCATTTGTTATTACGAGTATGGAGTTTATTCTCCGAGGCGAAGGCCGAGGAGAATAACCATTCGTGTAATAAAAAATCATTTTAGTGCCGAGGCATATATTATATTTTTTCTGACAGTTTAATATCAATTTTAAAGACATTTAAAAATCCTGAAAATAGGTTAAATTGGAGTTATGCAACCTACAAAACAAGTAGACTCATAAATAGATGGCGTATATTTTTTTTATAAAAATGTCAAATTATTAATTTTGAAAGATAAAATTTTTATAGAACATTGTATAAATGTTGTGCACTTGTTTCCGCTTCTTCAAACACAAAAATCTGACAAGCCACATTTGTTTTTTTTTAATGTTTTTATACATTGCAGATATGTAACTATCTATACACAAAAGAGTCCGTAAAATCGCATTTTACGGACTCTTTCAGAAAAAATTATTTTTCATCTATCACAGGGAATTTAAATATGTAATTTTAAATTCTTATTAAGATACATTTGCTTATCATGGAGGAAATTTTATGTAGATAAAAATTGCCTTTTATACAGCATTGTTTGGACAACATTTTGCGATCGTGTTTTTCAAATACCAAACTTTAAAAAAATTATAGAAATTTGAACAAGACAACATTTGTCGGGACAGCCAGTAAGAAATAAATATTATATTTTAAAGAAATTAATAAAAATAAATTATATGTAACAAACATATGTATCAGGATGGAAAATTGTCGAGAATTGTCGCATTGGATACCGTATATTGCTAACAGATCAAATAATAATATTACCAGTGCACATATTTTCGTATCAATTTTCGCAAATATAATTTTCTAACATAAAAGCTTCACTTTCTGAAAAATCATAAATAAATAAATATTGTTGATATTATTATATTATATAGGTATATCTTTGGAATATCCTTGAAACTAATAAAATGTCAAGGGTTAACTTGTATAAATATTTCACTACTTTCGATATTTTCATGTAAACAACTTTATTTATTTAATCTAAAGTATTTTTATTCAAATCAAAATATAAGTTTCTTATGAAATAATAAAAGCTTCAACCAGAATTTTTGTGTATACCCAAAATAGCATTATAATTTCACCCTAGCCTGCACGAGTGTTCAAATGCATGAACGCCATGAAAACTTGTCCATTATGCTGGTACGGAGAGGCGCTGTTCCAGTGAGTTTCCTTTTTTCTTTTCTCTACTTCGTTTTTCTTTATCCTCAGGAAGCCAGACAAAAAATAACTTAGGGAATGAATTATGAAAAAGCGATGTGAACATTGTATGCTCGGGGATGTATAAATCGTAATGCTTAAAAAATGGGACAACCGAAGTTTATTCAAGGGGAAGCTTCTCATAATAAAATGGCTTCATAATTGATGAGATCTAGGCGAACCTGAAGTTACTTTTGAACATTACCAAACGGGACTTATTTTTAATTGGTTGTGAAATAAGAGATGGAAGTTTCTTTTTAAAAATAAAAGAGAGATAGAAGAGTGAATGAATGTTATGAGAAAAATAAATATGGTAGCGGAGCATAGCGTGGCATCAGGCGATACTTTTGAATTGAACAGAAACTTCTGAAACTTGTATACATAATGCATGCACAAGTTATACGGGAAATGATGTTGGGTAAATTTGAAATGTACTTCAATAACTTTTTTACTGCTTTCTGGACCGAATATCCACTTTGCATGTTTATTCCTTATTATTTCCACGCACCACAATCTACAGTTTAATTCTCAAATAAAAATCAATACGCGCCCTAATAAATAATAAACTTTCCTTTACATTAGAATAAGTTTATTTTGTAAATATCTTCTTAGTTGAGAAATATTGTGCCTAATTTTTTTATCATATTCAACAATTATTATTAATTTATATAATTGCCACAGCTCTTAACTTGCCAATGTTACAACAAATTACATTTTAAAGCAGGAGAGATGGTCATATCAATAAAAATAGATAACTAACTATTTTTTTATTATAGATTTAACAAATTAGTTGCTCTGTAAATTTCGTAAGAATTAAACGAAAATAACATTCATAAACAAAGACTCAATATTAACAGTCACAATTCTTATATTTTTAGTTTTGGGAACTTAGGACTAGTTTACTCTATCTATAATAATAGATAAACCAAGCATTTTCCGTGTGTGATTGATCGAATCACGTGACGAATTGTGTACTCTTGAAGTCTTACGTGTGAAGATCATGGAACAAAGTGACGCAAGAAAATAGGAACAAAGTAGTGTTGTGCAAGGTAAGGAAAATAGGTTTAAAAATTGTCTGAACAAAGTAAGAAAAGAAGTGAAAATATGAATAACAAGTGGTGTATTATTTCAGAAGAAAAATTATAATGTATTTTAATTTCATTTGGATTTGCAAATCTTATTTAACTTGTAAGTTTGTTATGAGTTTGTACTTTCTTATCATACCTGTATACCTGATAATTGTATGTATCTTGTACTCCACAACAGAGGTGTATTTTAAAAATAAGTGCACCTTTATTGCTATTGTAGAGATTGTTTATAAGGATTTCTATTGCTATAAAATTTTCTACACATAAAACTAAATTACAAGATAAAACTGGAAGGTAATGGTGAAATTAGTTCGTACCCTTTCCGACAAATAGTGCGGTAGAAGTTGCGCACGGTTCGTATGCGCCCTTCTATTAATGTTATGTGGAATTATGTAAATTTTTAGTCGTTCATTTCATGTAATTACATTCCTCCACTTTAATGCACCAACAAACCGTATTATTTTGATTTATTATTATCATATTTTGGGAATTGTATTTGTTTTTACAAGTTACAAATAAAATAGTGTAAGCTCTTAATTTAAACTTGAAAAGGTATTTATGGAAATTATTGCAAATTTATAGGTTAATCACGGGCAGAAAATATCCATTTTCTAAAATAATATATTCAGAGTATGTTGCAAAATCTGCAGTTAATGTTTCAGTTAACTATCAGATAAATGATGAAAAAATGAAAAGACAAAAAATTGTATTTTCGCGATTGTGACCAGAAAAATGGGTCATTTCACTTCTAACCAGGCTCAAAATAAATATTTTGATTGTGTGCATCTTAAAATTGAAAGAAAAAGCATTTTGGTTCAGAAGAAAAATTTTGGCGCTACTTTGAAAATTTTCGACTTCAGCAAAATTCAAAAATTTTGAGGTTAGAAAATTGAAATTAAATTTTAAATTCTACCATTAAATAACTGACATTCTTACGAACATTTTGAAGCTCAAACACGTTGAATTTAGTTATATATGAGCTGAGATATGTATATGCCAATCAAAATTTTTCAAATATCAGAAACAATTGTTACTAAGATTTACGTTTATGCAGTGGGACATTAAATTGGTTGAAAAACTATCGGTAGGCCTAACAGTGTAACAAATCATTGATTGACCATTGAACATAACCTTAACAAAATTTCAAACTTGGAAGTTATGTCGCATTTATCTGTTAGGTAAATTGTAATTTGGAAATAATAAAATGTAGAAAAAGTTTTCAAAAATTACTTAAAATGTTGGAATGGTTCTAATTTTTGAAATTTTTTTCTGCCTTTTATTATGATATAACTTTTAAAAGTGACGTCTAATAATTTAGTTGACAATTATAAGTGAAAAGCTTTTATCCCGTGATCAAAACATGTATAAAAATGGTCAAAAGTTAAAGTAAAACTAATAAAATAGAAAAATACAAACGGAAATCGCACAAATTCGAATTTTAGCTATGTTTGGAGCACTGGGAATTGAAGAAACGCGTTTGCATATGCAAGTAAGTATGACTGGCCTATAGAGGAGCTCAATACGCATTGATACATGTCATTCAAAAGTTGATTTGATCATATTTACATTTTTTGGAGATTAAAATGTAAAAAAAAATTGCAAAAATGCTTATTTTTGAGGCTCGTGCGCTTGGCCAAATAACTTCAGAAAAATTAAACTAGGGTGAATACCTTCTTATTTTATGCAAATCTAAAGTTTTAGAGAAGGCCATTGATAATTTGGAAAAATCTCCTCTTTTCGACCCACTCTAATAAGTATATATGCCGAATGAAGTTATATAAAACTAAATATATTAATAATATTTCTTATACCAATATAATTTAATAACGAAATAGGCTTATATGTATGTTTATTCTTACTTTAGGGAACATAAAGTTATAAGAAAAATGTTACTCTTACTTCGTTTCATATTGGTGTAAACAAATAGACGTATGTCTTTAAATGATTTGTATATTGTTAGAAATGAACAATAAAAAATGGAAAATATTTAAGTGAACTAGATTTTGTATGTAGGGGATTGAATTCCGGGTGGATAGCACATAAAAAGACGAGTTTATCGAGGGGTGTGTGTAACGGTGGAAACTATAAAAAAGACTGCGATATAATCCTATTTCTTCTCTTATGACATTAGTATTGCGAGTCTGGCACGTCGTGGTGCATATTTTATACAATCTTCCATTCGCGAACTGAATTCTTTCTCTGATCTTATAGAATATTTTTTGGGCTTGTAAAATCCTTACTTGAATTATTATTTTAACACTACATAAAAAAAACTTTCCTTTTTCTATAAAGTTTATATATAGATAATTCCAACATTTTCTTTTTAGTAATGTCGCGTTCCAGTTCTTTTACGAATACAAATTATGTTGTTGTTATGTTCATTTATGCTTTATTGTGATATTTTGTTTTCTCTTTCTTTTTAAATATATTTTCCATTTATTAAATTGTATTATTATATTTACATAGTGTAATTAGAATATAAACAGCTATTGCTAATTAAAATAGTCATACCAGGAAATACAGAATCTAAAATTATTTAAGCATTACTGCTGAGCCCTCAAAAATGTTTTACAACCAAATATATAGGTGAAAATTAATTTTAAATTTTAAATGAGTGTTACTCAAGAACACTACATAGCAAGATACTTTAAAAACCTGCTGTAAATGAATTTTTCGGATTACACTGTTTGACCAATTTAATAAGTAAAAAATCGAATTATGTAGATTACTGCAATTATACAAATTATTGCGATTATTTTGCTTTACATTAAAATTTATATTCATAAATCAGTAATATAATTTAAATTGAATAAATATTTAGCAGAATTTACAACATTTTCAAAAAATATAACACAACACATTTATTGCATTAGTATACGAAAATGTTTTCTTGACAAAAATGGTTTCTGTTTCAAAAATGAGATAAAATAGCGTTTTGTACAACGAGAGCAGATATAATGTTCGAATTGTACAGTTCATGTTTTCTACGATATAACTATAAGAAATAGGTACGAACTGTGTACATTAAAGAATTTAACAACAATAGGCTGCATATTTTTTACACCTAAAATATCACCATCGCTTTTTTCTATTTCCGAATATGGTCACAAGTTAGGTAGTTATATAAAAACACTTTGAATATGAAAATATACAATGAAAGTTGCACCAATTAGAACTGCAACAGTGAATTAGACAAAGTAACATTTTTTTAAGCGAGAGAACAGTTTCCCAAATGACTTGTACCGGAGTTTGGTATTGTTTGAGAGCTTCAAAAAATGATTTCGATTAGTGAAAAACTATACTTTCTCCACGAACACAAGTCATGACTCATTACATAATAAAAATTAAAAGAAGAAAAGAAACGTTTAATTCAACGTCAAACTAATAAATCATGGCAACTGGATTTAATTTATAATTTAAATTTATTTTCATCCCTAGTGACGAAAGTTTGCGTTACGGATTATTCTCTAACTAGAGACGCAAATCAAACTTTTGGTGCATGTGTCCTGTTAAAAACTGATATCTTTTCATAGAGGATCGTGGAAAAAGCTATTTTCCTAATGCGAGAGAAAAATAGTAAATATCGTGTGAGTTAATTTGATTCACGAGAGCGTAGCAATGCGCAATCCGAATGAATCTAAAGTATGAGTATGGATATTTGCATTTTTCTCTCGAGTTAGGTACATTATTTTTGACGTATGAAAATTGCCATTATTTTGAAGCAATAAATGTCACGTTAAACAGTAAGGTTGTTGGTTGCTATGAGTAACGTTGTGATATTGATAAAAACTATTAAGATAATTTTCTATCATAACTGTTTTGATAACTCGAACTTTCACATTTAGGTTGTAGTAACGATATGCGTCATTTTCGATAGAAGTCGCAAAAAAATATATATTCAGTGCACCCTACGGAACAGTTCTCATATTACGTCGACAGATTACAACAATTGAAAAACTTTTTTAAGAATTGAATAGTAATCCATTAATTACTTGCCTAATGGTTTGTGATTGCAATTCGTATTCGTACAGTCCATCTAATATGAATATAAAATCATATAAACTCAGTTAAATGAAATTGTCCACTTATCCGCTTTGTAGAATACAGTAGTTTCTTATGCGAATTTATAAATATGTATTTTTAGTGATTTATCTAAAATATAAAAATAATTATAAATTTTATATATTTTTATATAATAAATTATGTAATTCACAAAACATATATAAAAATATATGTAAAGTCCTCGAATTAATTTGTAAATATAATCAAATTGAATGCGGTTGAGTTTGTAAATATTCAATAAGGCTTTAGTTGTCGAATGGTAATGGACAATCCGGGTTGTTGATAATGCACTTATCAAATATTGAGTGCAGTACGCGTCAGATTCATTTCGTTTTTTGAATGATCCTAGATGTCATGTTTGTTTCCAATGTAATTTTATACGTCAATTCCATCAGGGATGTTCATTAAAACACCACTCGCATAGGTAGATAGCTTTTGTTTTGCAATATAATGCATTTATATTTTGTAATATGGATGGTTTATTTTGGTATTTCCACCAAAATATTTTAAAGCGATGAGTTTATTTCTAAAGAATAAAAAAATATAAATAATTTTGAAGGAATTATATTCTAAATATATATTTTAAACTTGAACTTGATGTTATTGACATTAAATTGAGACTTGAGTTAGTTTCGAATTTAAATATAGTTGGGAATATTAAACGTTTAATTGTAATGAATAAAACGTCAATAACTATTCGATGATAATCAATTTAAAAATACAATTACGTAAATGGGTGAATGCGCCGGGCATTATAGGGTTAAATCGTATTTCTATTCCTTTAGCACGTTCCTTTCTTTTAAATTATGATTAATCAATTTTTTTAGAACTATCAGTAAACCTATCATAGATATACTAAGAACTAACATTTATTAATCAATATAAAATATTCAAGTTCAAGTTACTAATTAAGGAAAACAACAAACTCAATACCTAACTATTTATTACACTGAAAAAAAAGGAATCAGAATCAACAGTATAAAAAATCTGTAAATAAAAAAGAGGAATGGAAACGAAAATAGTTAACATACAAGTAAAAACAATGACGTATTTAATCCACACAACACAACCGCATAAATACAAACCAATTGAAATTTGGTTTCTAGCGGTTAACCCACAAATAATCAAACAGAAAGTGGAATGTGAATTTAAAAAAAGGAACCTTAAATTATATATTAAAATTTAAATTAAAGGCGAGATTTTAGTTTATAAATTTTATAGTAGTTATTAATAGAGATTACATTTTCGAATGTTCGTTATTTACAAAAAGATATTACAAAATGGCGCAACATTAATTTCCTATTTGTCCACAGGGATGAATAAAATATGCCGTTGTTATCCTACAGGATTGGGTACTGAATTCGTCCCTGACCCAATTAATCCCACCCTCCACTATTGATATTTCGCGTCTTTCTTTCAATCCCCAAATACTTTCAATTTCCTTAAATGTGTTTAGGGTAGAGGGTGGCTGTAGTGTGCCGACACAAAAAAAAATGTGGGCGGATGAAAATATCTCCAGCTTATAAATGTATAAGTTTGATAAGTTTTATATCGATGGCGTTGCCCGGGCGTCTATTCCCAGCCTCCTCCCTGTGAATATGTTTAAGTTCGGGAAAACGCTGTTTTTATCATCCGCGAGAATTTCTATTTAAATATTGTATGTGTCAGGGAAAAAGTTGGCCAGAAAACTCCGTAATATCGCCAGCGCAGACTCACCCTCCTGCATCGCGCAAGCTTTTGTTTCCGAGAACAACCCCTCTGTTTCATTTGATTTATTATGGATAAGGGCTCAATCATTTCAATGGAGACGACGAAAATACACATATTTATTTATTCTGAAAAAGGAATTTCGAATATACATTTTGGAATGTAATAAACACAAAAAAATAATAAAATATAAAAAAATACATTAAATAAATAAAAAATATAAATTAAAATTTGCAATAATATAAAAGAGTTTAAAAATATAAAAGATTATAATTAATATTCAAATTAGAATAAAATACTATATATCGCTGGATCAATTCATGAAAATTATATGTATATGCGTATAAGGTATCGTGAACTAATTGTGCAATTATTTATTACTCGATTGTAATTTCATTTGACGGAGTACCACAAATACATGTTTAAATGACCACCTCATTGCTGACATTGCCTTAGGTCTTTTAAATGTAACAGTCTGATACTTTGCCACAGGTTCCGCTGGTATAAGTTACTCTAAAATTTGATAACTTTTAGTTTCATTAACAATTTAAAATCACAATCAGAGTGCAAATACCACAGTAAGCGGTCACATGCCCTGGTAGTGCTTAGTGAAAGCCAAACAGTGCCCACCACACAATTACATTTTCATGTAACATGTACTTTCAAATGGTTCCTTGACATTGTTTCTCTCGAAAGCGCTCTTTGCTTCTACCCTCGCCAATTCATTTTCCTCTAATGATTTCCTATAATTTTAAATAAAACTCTAGGAAATTAGAATTTTTACTTTACTATCAAAATAAAGATGTAATTTTACATTTTTATCAGTTCCCCAGAACGTTAATTTACCATATAGAATGCAGATTTACAGGAGAATGTAGACTTGTATGAAAAAAAAAATGATTTTTCATCAAGAAACTAATTTTACAATCCTTCTAATTGAAAATTAGAAAATTTTCAAATAAGCATCCAGTGCAAAATTAGGCTGATTAGTGGATGCATTATGTCATATTTGAATTTTGAACTTAGAAACGCTATATAACACATCAATTAGCACAAGACATAATTTGGGATTTACAAAAAATTGTGACATGTATGGCCAATTATGACACCGGCTTTGAATTCTGTGCCCAAAAATACATAGGGGTAAGTATGTCCGGTGAAAAGTAAAGAAAATAGGTTTTATATACCATGGCACTAAAATGGAATTTTTTATTACGAGTATAGAGTTTATTCTCCGAGGCGAAGACTAAGGAGAATAACCATGCGAATTATATACAAAAATAAAAATTTCTTCTATGATAACGAATTACCCACAGTCACAACACCAGACATACTAATTAAACGTACCCACAGCATAGATTGTCTTTAGTGGAAAAAACTTACGATTTTATAACTTTTTACCACCTTATATAAAATCTATTAAAGTTTACAATGTTTTTAAAAACGAAATATTTAAATTGTTATGTAATATAGAACCATATACATTGAATGAGTATTTTAATTTTAATTAAGCTATATTTACATTTTTATGAGTATGTATTTATATTATTTGCTTGTTTTTTTTTCAACTTTTTTCAGAGACTATGTACAGTATTATTTTGTTATTATATTGTAACACTCTTATGAAAATAAATATTTATTTGTTTATATATTATATTTTTTCTGAAAGAGTTTAATATTAATTTTAAAGACATTTAAAAAACTTGAAATTAGGTTAATCTGTAGATATGCAACCAACAATACAGTTAGACTCGTAAAGAGATGGGTATATTTTTCTTTATAAAAATGCTAAAATATTAATTTAAAACATAAAATTTATATAGAATATTGAATCAATGTTGTGCACTTGTCTCCATTTCTTCAAACACAAAAATCTAACAAACCACATTTGTATTTTTCATGTTTTTATACATTGTAGATATGCAACTAACTATACACAAAAGAGTCTGTAAAATCGCATTTTACGAACTCATTTGGGTTATTTTTAGATTTTTTTGTGCATGTGTTTATTAATTACTGTAAAGAATTTATATTTTTCTTAAAGTAGTTTTCTTCATAATCTCACTAATTATTGAGAATTGGTTATTTATTGCTCCAAATTACATAACTAACCAAATCCAAAAAATATGTCCACACCTTTTAAATATACTGTATAAATTTAAATTGAATTTTTTATGACATGTGTTCCATATGTGTACAAATATGTGCAATATATTTTCTTCTTTTTGCAATTCTAATTAAAAGAAAAATTGTTGTAAGGCGTATAGAAGGAATTAATTAAATTCTATCATTCTAATTTAATCTCTCTTCATTAAATCTTTAATGGGATCGAGAGTGAGAACGATAGGACGCGCGCCTACTCCTCCATACAATGCGATTTTATTGCTTTTAAACCTAATAATCATAAAATTACACTTCATCTAGATAAATTAATTAGCGAAATTATAACTCAAGCCGTAAACTCATTTTCATCCAGTTATAAAATTTGAAATTATTTGATTAAATAAAAAAATATTAGCTCACCATCTGGCCCTTTTAACACCGTACATACCTGGAACAAGAAACATAAATTATATTTTTTAGACTTTAATTATAAAATTTTAAATAGCGCTTGCATGTATATTTTTAATTATTATTTGTCTTACTTCTGACATTCTCAAGTTTGTTTGGTTTGAATTTTTTTTGTTCTTGTAATTAAAATAGACAAAAATATCTTGATTTTATGCAGGAATTAATTTAAATTCTGTATGAGTAGGTGTGATGCCAGCTAGCACCAAACAGCACAAAAGAGAGAAGAATGGAGAAGAAAAGGGGAAGACTACTTACAGAAGAGAATTGAAAGTGGTTAAGAAAAAAGAAGAAAATGATGATAAACGGGTATGTAATTTACATATTTATTTGATTCGTTCATTTAAAACCAATCAAATTTAAGATTTTCAAGAATATTCCGGGAAAAGTTTTACATACTCTAATTAATACTTGTCACTTTTGTTAGTGCTTAATTGTTGTTACCGAAGCACCCGCGATATTTCCAAACAACACAACCTTCGCATAAAAATCGGGAAAAGTATATTTGAATTATTACATATATAGTACGTGACAATAAAAATGAAATACAACATCATAATAGGTATGAAGTTAACCATTTTATTGACTTAATAGTCTAGATATTTAATATGTGGAATCCGTTTGATTTATTCAATATTAAGCATATAATTTTGTTTAGGAATTTTCTTTATAATGTCGAAACCCCTACCAAAACGCGTAATATTATTCAAAGCTCAACAAAATGTTTATGAATGACACATATTTTAAATATACTGTAATTATAAGGAAAATTGTTATTAGTTCTTCTGATAATCTTTAAGTTTTAATATTTTTTAAATTTATTAATTAAATCGATGCCAATTATAAAAATATTTTAATCTTATTTATATGTGAAACCTTGAAAATTGTATATTCTACATGTTATGAAATGTAAATATATTTTGAAGAGGATGAATTGATATATATTTTGAGATGTCACCCTCCAGAAAATCTTTATATATTTAGTTTAAATAAAGTGGTGTGTACTAAAATAGATATTTGCGACATGGATGCTTCCCCAGGATGTTTATTGAATGAAAACACTCGCATATCTCAATTGGAATTATTCTATGTGTACGCTATTATTTATGAACTATTTGCTTTAACAAATATCGCATGGGTTTAGATATGATAGATTTTTAAATACAAATAGATTTTATTTAAAAATAAACATATGTATTTAATAATAATAAGTGATGAAATTAAATAATCTTTTTAAGACATTTTAAAATTATGTAAAAATGTATCCTTATCTAATTAATTTTTTTCTAAATGCATTTTCCAAAATATTTTTTGTGTTATAATGACTGAAAGTATCCTAAAAAGGCCACTTTTAAAGATAAAAAAATCTTGATATTTTTCTTTTCATTTTTTCCTAAAAAAAAAAAATACATTTTTCAAAATTTTTCAAATTTGTTTTAAATAGAATTTAAGGTTTCCCCTTAAAAGTTGAGTTTAATGACCTCGAGAAGTTTTCTAATCAGTTTTTCTGATTTATGGGAAAATTTACCATCCATCAATTTTTTGAAAGTTGTAACGATATTGGAAAAATCGAAGATATAGTTTACAAAAAGTTAGTTTGGAGACTTCAACATCTATTTAATATTTATTATACAGATACGATATATCACGATCAGAAAGTGTTACTAAGGAACGGTTAGATATGATTTTAGCAACAATTTAATATTGGTGTAATCGGTTTTAAGTGTTATATGCCATAGAACTCTGAAATCAAAAGGTGCACATACCTACGCTAATTTATTTTGAGGTATAGATTTGTAAATGAAATGTTTTTAGTTTTTCTTTATTCCAATTGAATAGTTTTATCATCGATTTTGCATCGGTTTAAAGATGACTGGTACTTGAACAATATACAAATTAACGAAATCAATTCGAGTGTAATTAATTGGCCTTTCATCCCCTACACGCACTAAGAGAAAATTAGTTAGAACCTAACTTGAAGTAATTTAACTAATGCTTCCTATAATTCACTTTTCCTCTCAATATTTGAAAATTGAGTCGCGTGCGACAATCTAAACTTCTCATCGATTATTCCCCACATGCTTGAATATGGATAAGCTCAATTGCATTAATTGATTAACTCCATACAAGTGACGCACATAAACAGAACGAACACACCTAAAGTAATTAGTAATTTACACATGTTATTAAATAGTAATTGCTGTTTCCAAAATGATAACTTTGATTAAAAAAATAGCATTAATTGATTTCTGAATAATTGGATGAATATTATTAAAATATCAGCCAAATTGGGAATGCTATTTATTATTTAATTGTATTAAAATAATTGCATTCAAATACTTTTGCTTTGGATTTTTGATTTAAAATTGTTACGAGTGTAATATCAAAAGCAACTTAAAAAAAACTTAAGACTATTCGACCGTCTAAAAATAAAAAATCCAACAGAAATGGCGACCTAATGCCAACCTAATTGTTGATATCGTGAAATAGTTTTATTCACAATCGCTTTTGTAATATATTACTTTGCAATGTTTCGAAGGTCGGGAAGTGAACCATTAGTTGCATACATTTAGGTATTATTTGCATTATATATTATAACATACGTGGCAAAGATAATCTTATATTGGCTGGGTGAGTCCACGTCAAATGTCAGATTTAATTTTTAATCAAATCTAGTTAGTTCTAGATTTGTACTCATAAGATATTACTTAATCTTATAATCTTATTACCTTTAATGGGCATTTGCGGCGACTAATTTTATTAACTGACATACATAAATCCAGCTATTATTTTAAAGTAGGTAGGTGCAACTTTTGTAATTCCAAACTTAATTTATAACAAATAATAAATTGAAAATGGCGATTTTGAATAAATAAAGCATTGAAATCTTGGTGGAAATTGCATTAATTTTCAAAATATCTGCAATTAATAATTAATGAAAACTATCTTATCGCACTAAATATTCGAAAAATTGCGAAATACTTCGATAGATTATTTGATTCCCGTACTCTTTATGAAAACTCTTTTTATAAGCAAGGAAAATAAAATCGACGATGCGTATGAACAACATTAGTTTGCGCACGTTGGATTAAAAAGTAATGGATTTAAACTTATCTGGCATTTATTTAAATATCCTGGGCACAATGACACTTATCAGTTGTCACAATTACACTTTTCACAGTAATAATAAAAATTTAAATTTAGCTCGTCTTAAATTATTTCGTTTTTATGTTTACTCCAATTTTACGCATGACATTGGCATTTCTCGGCCCATTTAGCTAAATTTCTCTACTGCCAATCTTGATTCTTTTTAGAACCTCAAAAGGCTAGTTCAGTATCAATTTGAGTGTCGAAAAATTTTTATTTTGACAACAAAGTAGAAAAAGTACTATAATAGCAGTAAATAATACTTTGCTAGAAACTTATTACAAAATAGTAGGGTAGATTTTAAATACATTGAGTTAATATGTATCATACAAAACAACTATAAAATAACAATAAATGTAAATTAATATGGGGAACTAGATGCGATAGCCATAAAACTGTAGTGAGCAACAGTTACAATGAAGGTATGAATTAACCGAATTCATAGACCAAATAAATATTCTCAAAACTCAATTAGCTTATTCTTTTCACTCTTATCCATATTGATTCTTTTAATTTTATATTTTATGTTGCCGTTTATACTATTCTTGAATGACCTTGTTCCTATTTATGACCCCTTTTTAAACCCTCTTGGCAAAAACATATCTACTGCTCTGGTGAGTGCGGAGCCTATTTATTCTCTTGTGGCTAAGCAGGCATTCCAGAGTTATAATTGTAGTATGACATCCTAGTATCATCATTCTTTCTCTTCCTTCAAATTTGTCTCTGCGCGTACCAAAGCTAAGACCAGGATGGATCTGATGCACACATAGGTTAAAAACATTCGATTAGTTAATACAACTGTACTCAGAGAAGTCTTCTTTTAGATCCCACTAAAAATATTAGGGAAGAACATTCTCTTTTTACCAATAATCAAAAAAGTAGTTATTCATGCATATTCCCACAATATGCCGCTATTTATGATTTTTTAATATTACTTTTAATTAGGAATAGTATTCTAAAAATTGTATCCAGCCTACTTATGCCTGAAAACACCGCCTTTCTAATAAAATGTTGCAATTGCAATATATTGCATTTCTTCCTCTGTCAACGTCGCATATACATGTCCAACAAATTCTCTAATACAAATAAATATCTCAAGCTTTTACCCCAATCGACTTTCTAAAAAATATCATAATGTCATCACACCAGAAACTGTTAGTGAAATATTCAACCCAATAACTCAACAAATTATTTATTTATCTTTCATGTTATATTCGTCTATCTAAACAAAACTTAAAATTGATTATTTCGTCACTTCCTCCAACTATTTATGTACGTACAAAATATTTTTACATATTAAAATACATAACCTAAATTGCTGTCTACTTTATATCTCCATGAACTTTCCACGCCTAATTAAGTATCATCTCCAGACTTCAACCATCTAGAAAAATAACATTCCACATGCTGTGACCTACTAGAGAACGAATGGTAGTGAATACGTCATCAGGGAAGCAACGGTTCAGTTCTTGCAGAGACTCAAGCTTTAGAAAAGAAAGATATGCTACAAAAGCGAATGCTCCTATTTAAACTTTATCATAATATGATTAATTATAGAGCAATAATAGAGTAAAAATCAATTTTAATTTCCACAAATTTTATTACAAACATTGCGACATGTTTCGCACTCACTGAGGTTTCTTCAGACAGAATAGAGAATAATTCTCTACATTTATAGAAAGTATGTTTTGTTTGGTGAATAACGGTTTTTGTTTTAAGCATTAATCTTCCAAATTAACCGAGATATTAGCAACTTTATATTTTATGATACCATGTCATTACTTTACTTAAACTTCTTCTTTAAATAAAATCTAATTAAATATCAACTAATTTAATATAAAATGCTGAATATTTTATATATTAATCCTCAGCAATAGCGAAACGAATCATTTCTTCACGTCTGTTAACTTATTTTTCCCAATTTTATAAAAGGATAGCTTTGTTGGTTAACTTATAATTAGTAATGAATTAATCGCATGTCAAATTGTTGCATAGACATGTACTAAAAAGTAGCATGATTGTATTGGTGCGAATGGAAGCGCGGCCAAGTGAAGGGTAAATATGTGCCGAGTTTGAAAATTCGACCCCTCCGGGAGACTTTGGGCCGTTTGTTAACTATACAAACACAGACAGTTATATACCTTTTTCATGTAGGTATATACATATATAGAGGAAAATCAACAGTTGAATTGGTCTAACTGTAAAACACGAAAAGCCAACACAATAAATCCGATCAATCATTCTGATGGACGCATGAGTGGGCTGCTACGCTCCCCAAAAGCTTCTACACTCACACATATATAGATGAGCGCACGATTTCCCATCGAAATGTTTAAAATTGTTTTAGTTAGAAAATGGACCGGCCGAGATATTGATTGCGCATTGCTTTTGATCGTTCGACCTCATAACTCGATAGCCATTTTCCAATTGTTTTATAAGAGAAGATTAAAACCAAATTTGAAAACTACAAATACAAATAGTATAAAGTTCAAAATAATCTCCATTTTAAGCGGCTTATATATACATTTGTTCTCTATTACAATGAAACACTCAAAGTAGTCGGAGTTACATTACATACCTATGACATTTGCAACATGGCATCAAATTTTTTTAATTAATGTAATGTTAATCATTCTACTATCATTTAATATTTTGGCTATTTATATTTGGCATTGATATTTGACATTTTAGCATTTGAAAATTTAATATTTATATTGATAAATATTATGCAAGCTTGCATGAATACTTTTTTGAATATTTGGCACAAATTTATGAATGTTAATAATTATTTTCTATTATGAGATATATTTTTTCTACTTGCAATAATTTTACCATTAACAATTTCCTTATTTTTAAAGAGACTTATTTAAATGGAGATATTTTGCTTAAACATACAATTAGTTAAAACGAAACCTCTAGGTTAGTGCTTGACCCATTTTTTAAATTATTGATTGTCATTTAGGACTTCAACAAATATGTATATAAATAAATATCAAAATCAACTTGCGAGTTGTTCCTTAAATAATTTATAACTGGTACAGTTGTAGTGAGTTAGCTTAAGTAAACCGTATGAGTTATAAATTATTAAAGAAACATTTAAAAAAAAATGAGTTTGGAAAATAAAATAACACAAGTTGCAAGTTGTAAAGCATTATCTTGAAAGGTACTATTCAAGTAAATTTGAGTGTAGAACTTTCTTAATGTTTATTTCAAATCACCACTTTTGTTCTTATAGGTTAATTTATGTTACATTCCTAGGGAATAGTGAAATGGCTGGTTCGTAAACACGATAGCACAGAAACTTAATGTTTCCAGTTAAACGTTTGGTCAATAATAGTGTAACATCTTAAAAGGACTGCCGAACCCTTACATTTCAGCAATTTAATTAAACCCATTCAGTAAAATAATTAAATAAATCTAGACCTAAATCAATAAAATTATAATTTGATATGAGTACCGAAAAAAGATGCGAAATAAATCGCTGCATAAAAAATCGAGTAATAAAATGAGCGCAATTAGCGTTTTGATAATTAGTCGGCTCATTGTGCAAACATTTCAACTTTTAATTGTTCTTAATTGGGAAGCCCCATTGATATTTGGCTCGTGCGCGCACTGGGATAATTAAAATCATTCGGAAAGGTGGGAGGAGGTTAAATTGGAAAGAGAACGCATAGCTAGGTTCCGCGGAGTCTGCAAATTTTAAACTCTCTAATGAACAGAACTTAAATTAACCTGAGAGCATCATTTCATTTCAAAGAGCAAGGTTGATCTCACTTTTTTAGATTCATATTTAAAACCTACTTTTATTATAATACAGACTTATTAGAAATTCGTATTGTATGTAAATATAGGCTAAATTTTTTTCTTAGAACATATTTTAAAATTAATATTTAAAGTAGTTATATCCTCGGAGGTGATGAAATTCCAGGGAAAATTTGTGGTAATCAGGACAGTAAAAAACATAATTCAACTTAACGCCGACGTTTTGCTTCAGACATTGAAGCTTCTTCAGGGCAAAAAAGGAAACTTGTAAAGAAATACAACCATTAATTATCGTTGTACAACCTTATGTCGCATGTAGTTTACTAGGATATCTCATTGCAATAATCAGGCTGCAAAAATTTTAAGAAAATTTTGTTCATATCACATAGCATATTGTGGGGTTTCTACAATTCTGCTTGGATTCATTATTAATTATACATTTTTTTATATTTCTGTCCATAAAACGAAATGCTTTATTAAGGATGAACAAGAAAGAATCATCAAACATTGGGAAATCAGTGACAAAATCTGCTGTTAAATAAATTTGGTGTCAATTTACATTGAACTATGAGTACTTTTGGCAGACTCATTTTGTCATTATGTAACTCTTTTATGGTATTGGGAATATGTTAGTTTACTTTACTTATTTCTATCTTTTTATTTTTATTTTTTTAAATTTTTGTTTCATTTAAAAAAATTTAATTTTCAAGATGCTGTACAATACCTGCCACAGACAATACAGTGCGCACGTTAAAAGTCCCCCCTTCCTGTTATCTTTTGAACGAAAAAAGTTATCGACATCGGACAAAAACAATTCTCAAGGATATTAAAAATACTACTTTTTGACTTCAAATTGATAGATGCCCATTTAAGGAGCATCAAGACGGTAGTACCAACTTAAAAAATTTATTTCGATTCTCTATTCGATGCTTCTTCAATTTTTAAAATCTTCTAAGGTTTTGAGCATTTGAATTTTTCAAACTAACAAATTTTCTTGCCGCCCTAAGCACCTACCTACATTTTTTTAAATTAATTAACTAGTCTAATTTATGAAGCTTTATAATGTTGATAAATTTGTATATTTTCGTTCAGATAATAGGAGGGGGGAGGGGTGACTTTTAGCGTGTATATGTATTGTCATTTTGCTTAATTTTGCTTCCAAATTCGTTCAAACTATATCTCATCTAATTAAATGATATTTAATTAGAAATTGTTACTCAAATTAACTATTAACAAATATTGTGAAAATATTTAAGTTTTTGTTAGGCTGTCTCATAAAAAACTGATAAACTGCATGTCTATGTGCTCAAATTTCTTTTCCACACTTCATACTAATTATTCATTAGACTAAAATATTATTATGTAATGAACAAAACATTTAATTTCCATATAAAACTTCTTGGTCTTCATGATTTTAATGTCTCTGACGTTTGAATGACTAAGTATATAGGGGGTGTGAATAAATAAAAAAGGAATATTATGAGGTGTGAGGTAAGTCTGTGTGTCGGCAGATGTGTTGCTGCGATGAAATATTAAATCTGTCGGCGGCATCACAACGTCCTTTATTTTAATTAAATGTCAGACAGCTTATAATGAAAGCTTCCTATCGCGTAAAACACAACCATAATTTATAACCCATCTAGCTAAATGAAGTATATTGCATATAACTTACTACCAACAAAAAGGTACTACATAAAAATAGTTCAGTATTAACCCAGTGTTCATAAATAAGGTTTCGTACTAAACAGAATTACTAAAATATATTTAAAATGTTCTTGTATAATTTGTTCTTAAAAACAAAATAAATAATAAGAATAGGTAATGGATGAAATCTCATTATATTATTTTTCAGTTTTAAATCTGGTAACTTACAATTGAGAAGTTGAAACAAATTGAGTTCTTCCGTATTACAAATAAAAATCTACCTAATATAGTTTCCATAGTAGCAATTTAACGGATATTCAGATGCCTATTTTAGTTTTCGATTGTGCGTAAAAATTTTGATTACCTTTTTTTAGTAGATATGTGTATGTGTATGTGGCATCCTTTTGAACGTTAAATTTATGTTCCATTCCTAAATATTAATCATATTGAAATTTAAATTAAAAATTGTTTGCATGGAAAATTTGGTGTTGGGCCATGTTTGATATTTTATGAGTAGTGTATCCATGTAAAGCATTCACCAACATACTAGCTTTATCCTGTATGTGTATACGTGTAATAGCTCGCGATATGTCCATGTATTTGTTGCTGTTGTGAGCAGTATATAATGCCGCAAAACGAAACGTTGTAACGTACAGTGGTTGAATAATTCGATACGATTAATAGCGCACAATCAATGTTAAACTGGAAATGCGGCTCGGTTCGATTATTTAACCCCGACGAGTAGGTCGTACACACCCTGACATCAACGGGATCCTCGTTAATTCAAATAATTACAGAAGGAGGACGAGATTACAGTTCGACCCGTCTAAAATCCTATTAACACTTTACGGAATTAAATTCAACCGCAGAAAAATCAACAAGAGGAAAAATTGTGACTTCAACAATGTGACACTCCAGGTGCGCGGGATTTTGTATATTTTATCTTCCCTTAGGTCTAAAGTAGGTAATAGATGAAGCCATAAATTGCTAAATTTTCCCCTCGGTAATGCGCACGTCTGGCAGTGAGAAACAAAATTTACACATCTTACATTTCTCTCTATGCTATTATATTTGCTGCACCTCGAAGGAAACTTAATTACACATTGTGAAACTCAATTTACACGGAAATATTTTACAGCTTTATTTAGATTTTAAACTTAGAAATGCTTTTATAGGAAAGATGCAACAGGAAATTCTGCATTACTATGTCCACACTTGCAACTATTCTTTCTATTTGCGTCTTCGTGTGGCCGTTCCTTTTTCAATATGTTAAACATAACGCACGCCGCATAGGGCATACCCTGTGTTATGTGCCTCTTCGTGTCCACATTTGTTCAATTTATAGAGACATTGCTGATGAGCAGAACTAGTTCCGTTGAACCTATGAATTAAATTTTGGGGAGTTCGCATCCCAGCACCGGCTGTGATGTTCACTTGGAAGTAATATTATTTCCCAAGGGAATAATAGCTACTATAGCGAGTATACCTTGGTCACGTTAAACTTAAAAAATGTTATAATTTTTATTTTAATTACATTTAATTTTTGTGTGTACACACATTCAATTTGGAGATAGATAACATAGATCCTACATACAAAAAAAAGCTTTTGACTTTTAAACGAAACTTATTACAATAAATAATATAATAGCATAAGATAAGACAAAAAATAATAAAAACAAAATCTAGGTCAACAACATATAAAAAAGGACGCGAATATTTCATTAAGCTTGCGAAAAAAATTGCATATGGTGCAAAACGAATGCCCGGTATATAACTTTGTTTTTTAATGAAAATTGAAAAGGAAAGTTACCTGAAAACATTGGAAAAATTTGGAATTATGGGAATAGCAAGCACTTAAAATTCCTGATGTTTCTTTGAAATCGACACGCCAGTTTTTGTATAATTACATAATTTGCAAAAGGTTTAATTTTATTTTTAAAATCCTTATTTCTTTATAATTTTTGCCATATAATATAATGAACGATAATCAGAGTTTTAACAATCGTATTTAAGTAAATCATTATTGTTTAAAATTGATTAAGAGTTTCTGCAATCAAGCCTCCATCAATGTTTTTCATACAATTTTGTGTACCTGCTTGCTAACCTATTCTAAGTTAATTGTGATAATCATTAATTTATATGAGTATATAAATTATACAAGGATTATATATGTAAGTAAGCATGGATATGTAATTATACAGTATTAAATAAACAAAGATTTAAATTATTAAGAAATAATTTATTTTTGAAAGAAAGTAGTCCTAAATATCTTTTTACATTTTAATATTCTTTTATATAAAACATGTTCAGCATAAATTTTTAATATTTGCAGAATAAATAAATTAACCATTTAGATTTTATCTGCAATATATTAGAACCAGTGGCTGCGTTGTCTTATAATGAAAGACCTAGTGATTGGAATGAATGAATGAAATTCCTGCTTTGCAACATCAATAGTGAGGGAGTTTACATAGACATAATCATGTGCATCCCCTTCAAAAGCATCCATTTATATTAATATAGCAGACGGACTTGTAAAAGTAGAGACAAACAAAATTTTACATTTATGAAATATTAAATTGGGTGGGAAAAGGAGGATGAATTTTCGCTCACAAGCTATCCCCCTTGACAAGTACAAAATCTGCCACACACAACTTGTTGCGGCTGAACACACTATTATCTCGCCGCGTATATTTCTTTGAGTGCGCCTGGTTTGTAACTTGTCAAGATTGGATGTTCCGCAATTTACCAATATTTCAACAACAATTATACTTGATTGAGAGTTTTATTGAATTAAATTATACAAAATCATTAACTACGCTCAATCAATGCAATATATATATATATGGGATTAGAAACGAAGGATGATTTAACTACCATAATTTGCAGATAAAATATCAATGGCTGCATTGATATCCCCCATGCTAGCAATTAAGGCGCGTAAGTTTGCATCTTTATCAGTAAACCCCATAATGAATAATTGTTCCAATTGGTTACTGTAAAGGCTTTCAAGAGTTGAAAGGTTTTGTGCGTTATTTTCCTGCATTTGGGAAAGGAAAGAACGCATCTCATCTTCTGTTTGAAGAGTTTGAAGGCCTTCTAGAACACCTGATAAATTGGTTTGAAGGAAACTCTGCATTGTAGGATCCCCTAAATTAGGATGATTATTAACGATAAATTGAAGAATGTTTGGGTTTGTTGCTAAATTACGCATAATTTGCTGAATTTGTGGATTGTTCAACATCTGAGAAATTGTTTGGGGATCCGGAATGAACGTGCTAGTAAACTGGGGATCATTGGTTTCATTCAGCCAAGGATTTGGTAATGGGTTTATGTTAGGGTGGTTTTGTACTAGCGGAGCTGAGCTCTGTTGTTGTTGATTCATTGGAGTTGAAAAAGGTGTTGTTGCAGATTCCAATTCAGCTATATTATTGTACATACTCTGCAAAGCTGCAAAACCACCTACAAAATGAAAGTAATAAGTACACAAAAAAATATTGATTCAAAAAATGCAATGTTCATAATAAGGAACATATGGATAATTTACAAATTTCCTCTACTCGACCACTACTCCTGTCCGTTTAATATTACTATTAAAATAATCATGTTTGGAATCAAACTAAAGCTTGACGTCTCTAATTTTTAATGTTAAGTGGTAGCGTTTTTTACATTTTTATTTCTAGGTCGGAAAGGTAGCTTAAGCGAAAACTCTTTCAAGAAAAAATTTTAGAACTGTAGGGAAACGCCTTTACGTATTTTTTTATCTTTCTTTCAATTTTATTTTACATACACAAATTTAGTTATAAGAAAATTAAAGAAAAAGCACTAATTTTGTCTAACATTTTTTATGCACATCACCAATATTCTAAAGTTCATTCAAAACTGATAACGAATTCAGAAAATTTGTGAGAATCAAATCTGCTTATTTTTTAAGTCATTTGCATATTAATAACCAAAATAAGAATAAGCTAACCTAATTAAATGCTACAGGAGACAAGGGATGGATTCGTAATCATACACTAAAGTCAACTTAAGTTAAAGTTTAACTTATCTCAATTCAAAATGCGCTAAAAATGTAGGTAACATAATGCTTAATTGACATTTATTAAAATTTAAGGTAAACTTCACTTTAGCTAAAGCTGAGTTTTATATAGGAAACCGTCCTAAAGCTCAAAACTTGAGTAGAGAGGTGAACAAAGCACCTATGACAGCGAATAGTTAATCTACGAAGTCAAAAATTCGATTTTAAAGTAATCTCTTACATCTTGTTTCACTGTATTTAGATTTTGCTTAGACCGTATCATCATCTTTACGTATTAGTGCTGGAATGTGTGCCTTAGGTTATGGTTTCGATAAAATTAACGCTTGCTTTCAGTGTTTTACTGTCTGCTGTCATTGCATTTTGCTCACCCCCTAGATTTTATTTTCACCTTAATAGTATAATTTCTAGAAGACTAATCTACATTTTACAGACCTGGCATATTTTCTATATTCCTTAAGCTTAAATCCTGTCCTCTAAGAAATTCTTGCATCATATTCGGATTTGCAGCCATTTGTAGGTACTCTCTCATTATATTCGGATTGTTAATAGCATGGGCAATCTCTGGATTCTGGTCCAAATATGTTTGCAATCTCGGATTCATAGTCATCAAAGTACTGATGTATTCTGGATTACTGAATAAATTCGCTGTTATATCAGCCAGCGGATTTGTTTCGGGCTGAATTCTTGTCTCGCGCGGTGGTCCGGGTGGACTTGGTCTAGCCCTTATTACTAAATGTATAGCAAATCCATCTTTCACATTCTGAGACGCTAAAGATTTTCCATCATTTAACATCCTACCAGCATATATTAAACAAAGCTGGTCAGGTTCAACATGGAATCGTTCGGCGATCTGAGGTCTAATGTCGGCGACGGTGGATGACCCAGATACCACAAATTCCTCATTTCTATTTTGATTCTTCACCAATATTTTGATTTTATCTGATTCGGTGTTCGATGCCATTATACTAACATTTGGATGAAATGGAAATGACAATGTCTCACCAATCTATGACAACAGGTTACGTTGATTTGAAAATATTTTTTCAATAGTTGAATATCAATAACGTTTGTCAACAAAATAAAAAAAAAACACGGTTTCTAAGAACACTTGTAAATTATTTTGAAACATGCAAATAAATAGAAACAAAAGGAGAAATTTAAAATCAAGCAATACAATATTCGATACACAATACATTTGATTTAAAATTTTTGAAATTTTCTATTTTTTTAACTCCGATATTTAGAAATATGAATATATTTAAAAATATTAGAATTTATGTTTAATTTGTAAACTTCACAATAGTTGTTTTGATTCTAAAAAGAACTATTGTTATACTCGATGTACGTTTCGACAAGATGCCTGTTGTCCCCTTCAGGAGTTTGGTTATGAGCTAAAGTGCTATTTAAGAACTTTTCTTTATAAACGTGCTGAGTTTGTTTTTAATTTTCTTATTTGGCTTCTTGTTAATAGCCTTTCAGGTAAACTCATAAATTCGATGTTGTTTGTTTGGTTCGTAGTTAATGGCCTAGTCCTTACGTTTGTCAATTTTATGTTATTTTCAATATTTAAATTCTTAAATTTGATTGCATTTCTTTGTTGTGTAGTTGTTTATTGCGCTGTGAATAAAGTATTTTGACGCTGCAGCTGGTAAGTAGTGATTTTCAAGCTTTAGATTAGGTTTGTGAATCCTTCCTTTTATTTAAGTTATTTTCGTGTTTTTCAATTTCAATGGATTTTTTTACCACACATTTTCGATAATTGGTTTCAAGTGCAATTATTCTGGTATCCCCTATGTTAATAGTGTGTGACTATATGCAATCAAATTTAATTAATAACTCAAATATTGAAAATAGCAAAATTGACAAGGCTAACGTTTGAGTCATTAACTTAATTAATAGGGTGAGATTTCAGCGTGAGGTTGTAAATAAAAATTTCCAGTCTATTTTTTTTTTAATTTGTGATTTGCTGGAAAATCAATGTATTGAAAAATGTTGCGTAAATCTGGGAAAAAATTTCACAGGACTTTTCAACTTTTCAGTTGGGTTTTACGGCCATAACATTTACACAAAACAATGGCTAAACAAAGGATTTTTTTTGGCTTTAATGAAATGAAAATTTTGAATTAAAGGTGAAATAAAACTACTTCTTTGTTTGTTTCACCTTTAATAATATAAACTTTTGCTCCTAGTTGAAACTGTGAACCGTGTGAATTATCAAGACGTTTCGCAACGGTAACGTGAAAATTTCGTGAAAAATGAAAGTTCTAGCCAGACAACTCATGGGGGCAACCGCACGATTATTTTTATTTCTGCCGAATCGATGTTGAGGTTGGGTATTAGAAAAAAGCACATCCTAACTGTCTCAAGAAAAATAAAATTTCTTCTTGATATTGCATATCAAAGTATTATAAAAACTTCTTTTTAGAAGGATTACTGTTTCCGATAAATAGAGAATATTTATTTATTAAATTAATATAATTTATACCTCAAAAATATCTTTAAAATTATTGTCATGTTTTATCCTTAAATAAAATCTTGTAGTATCCAATTAAAGATAGTAATAGTTAGTTATAATATATAAGTAATATTGTCAGAAATTTTTCTGAGGTTTGGTTAATATTATTTCCATTGACCTAATAGTAGATGGATGCAGCTTAGAGAGAGAGGTGTGGGTGAAGCCATAAAGAAGAGATACAGCTGCGAAGTCAAGTGGGAGAAGGACTAATTTTATGTCAGGTCCGGCCTGTAAATTTGCGGGACTCACTGTAAAATGTATTTGCCCCATCAACAGAAACATAACCTGTCCCCAAAAAAGTCGATCAACTTTTTTTCTTGTCATTCTTGGCACGAGGCACCTTTTCATGTGAGGCGCACACAATCGCGAGGCTATATGCGATGTTATACATTTCATACCCCTTGAGTCTGCTCTGCGTAGTGTGTGTTTATTTTAATTGCCCGCCATTTTTCGACGAATAAGAAACTTGACATTAATAGCCCTTCACCCAGCTGATTGCTTATGCTGTCACCCAACGGTTGTACAGAATAATGCATCCATCTATTATTATGTCAATGATTATTTCCCAACGAATTTTGCATACTATGAATAATATTACCACGACAATAATATGTTGTGCCCTATTTACAAAACATGGCTTAATTTTTGTACCGAATATTAAAAATCAAATAATAATTATGATTTGGAAGTTCTTAATAGTGCTTAGCCGTCAATTAAATAATGAAATATTGAATGAATTTAAATGGGGTTGCAATTGGAAAATGCAAATAACTTTGAAATATTAATTATTCCCATCATTCTTCACCACAGATGAATATTGAAAAATAACGAGAATAAAAAAAATGCGGGGGGATTGTGGAAGTGAGATCGGGCGAATTAATTAAAATGGAACGGTGGTGGGCCCCCGATGCTTTACAAGTTTTAATCAGCGCAATGATAAATGAAGTGTGGGGGGGTTGAAAAGTAATCGGGAATCAACCCCAAACCCTGCTCTGTAGTTTTCCCTTGTAGCTAAAATTTATGTGTTTGCTTTAACTCCACACACGCATTGTGTTTAACTCACTATCTATCGACCACCTAGGACACCCACTCATATGTGACAATGAATTCACTCACCCCCTACTACCATTTATGAACTTCTCGATATTATTCAGAGGTTCCTATCAATTGTTCTTGGTTGCGATGTGCTTATTCCGCAATGTATTGTGATTATCTGGTTGCTGATTATAATTAAGTTGGATGCATCCCTCTCATTGTTCAAACTAGAACCGTATGTACGTTGCTATTATGTAGGACACCGAATTTATAAACTTCTCGGACAATTGGTTTTAATTAATACTGAAATTAATTATGACGTCTTTGTCATGTCAACTTGCGGTTTTTAGAAATTCATTTATTTTTTATTGTAGCTATCACAAATAACTAACAATTGAATTAACAAATTCAAAATGACAAAAAATTTATTTTGGTTGTTCTTCTGTACTTTTTTACAATTTTTTCTCAAAATATATTGAGCTTTAAATTTAGGCTTGAATATAAAAATATTTTGTATCAAGAATGAAGTGAAAATAATTGAGTCAAGTAGCAACAATGTTTCTACATTTAGGGTTGTGTTTCATTTAATTTCATAATTAAAAAAAAAATAACTAGAAGTGTTTCTTTGAAAACTATGAAAATTATTCATGACAAAATTATTTTACGTTCAAAAAATGTCTAAATAGTATATAATTATTTACATTTATAATTTTGCGCAAAATTATCACCGTTACCAAATACCAAATATCTAATATCAAATGTGAAATATTGAAATGTCAAATATTAAGTGTCAAAAATAATAAATATCAAAATGATAAATGTCAAAATGACAAATGTCAAAATCAATATCTCAAAATAACAAATGTCAAAACGAAAGTGTAAAAATACCAAACGTTAAAACAACTGAATTTCAAGTTTAAGATAGTCATGCAGAATTTAATTTTTGTTATAATGAAGTTATGAATTGTCATTAAAAAAATTGAGAAAGTGTGAAATTTCGTGGTATTTTTAACTGATAACTAATTTTAGTAGGTTTTAAGCTTGCCAAGGTAGATTGTGCAATCTTAAATTTCTCATATTTGGTATCAACTAAAGGTATTAAAACAATTTCTAGTTTTCTCCAAATTAGTTTATGATTTATGATTATTTTATAGCGAAAATCATCAAATTTTAAATTCACGTGCAGTAATATGAAAAACATACATTACATACAAATTAGGCTTTTATAGTGTAAATAATAGTTATTTGAATGAAAAGGCCTAAACTTGCAAGTATGAGTACGAATTATAGGCTGAGAAATTTAATTTAAAGCTTTTATGTTAGTTGATTTTGTATGTAAATGGAGAAATATTTCGTAATGTCGCCTTAAAAAACGTTTAAATGGTTCCTTAAAATTAAGTTAATCTGTATCTTCGTCCTATATACCATGCTTATCCATCTAAATACCCCGTCTTGTTATCATAATAAATTCAAAATAAACGAGCAACACTTAACTCGTCGGCCATTCGTTGCCCATAATTACTCTCAATTAGCCGGGAAATTGTTGTAAATCACTAGAATTACCCCAGCTTGGTGCTACTGTAGGTAATATAAGATCCTCGGAAAAAGACTGGATTCAATTGTTTAAATGAATAATCATTTCAAACGCGATTTTCAAATTACCAATCCTCGCTGTTATGATATTAATTATCTAACTATCGATTAGCATCTAATTAAATTATAATTAGTAATTATAGACGTCCAAGCAAGACATATTACATGCATGCTACTGACATGAGTGTTATTAATTACGATTTGCAAGGATTATAAGTTGAAACCATATGTTATTACACAGACTCTTTAAACAAATAACATTTTTTTTTATATTTGACAGATTTGACATTAATTGTTTACAAAAATTGCATGAAATTAATTTTATAAATTTTCAAACATTTGATAAGCTGTAACTAACGCAAAATTTTACTACAAACTCGGAGGTTAAAGGGCAATTAATAATCTCAATTACTATTCGTCGCCTTTTTTTAACACTGAGTAGGACAAACTTCTATTAATCGTTGATTTATGGGTTCCATTAATACATAAAAATCTTATATTAATGAGGTTTATTGACGATCAATAAACGGATGATCATAAAGCATCTGTCATCAGAAAAATAGAGATGTGGCGACTAGATAACAATTTTTTTTAAATATTTTATGAACGATTACGTATTAAGGTGCTCGTCCAAAATCAAAAGCCCATTTGACAAACCCTTTACTAAGTTGTGAAACTTGTAGATTTTTTAAGAGTGTGGCAAAGGGGTTCTTTTTCCTGAAAATACCTGACCTTTATCGTAGGTTTTCTTTGAAAGGTCTTTAAGAACTTCAAATCACTTGCAGTCATTTTGGAAATCTATAATTTATTATTATTATTGAGTTCTTTCGGACTTTTATTTATTAGTTATTAAATAACTACTAAAGGTAGTTTTAATTTACATATAAATAAAAAATGTGAAAACATTCGCATATTTTGTGTTTGAATATTTAAAATGTCTTATAACATGTTACAGTTAAACGTAGTATAATGCTAATTAGTTTGTTATGTAATAATTCTTAAGTTTTACCTGCATATATCCGCCTTCACAATGGCTGGCATTTAGTAGAGTTCCCACTTTGAATTTGTTAAATTTGATTCTGAGTATCCAGTCTTTGGGTGTGCCTCGAAACGACCGGAAACGGTACCAACAGGTCATGGGTTTCCCCACATTTTCCGGCGTCACTTCCGGACTAGACACATCGTCGTAGATATCTACTGTTTTATTACAGTGGTCCTTTTTTGCTTCCGCTGAAACACACAAATACAACAGATAAAAATTAGTGAGAGATCGTTGTGTTACGGAAGGAATTAATAAAACGACATGGAACAGGAGGAGTTGCAAAAATAATAAATTTCAAAATAACACCAGACGAAATATTTTCTAGTGACAACGTACACAGCGGCATAGATTGATTCAATTATATTTGATATAAAATAATTTGCTTTTGTTCTGTCCGTATTTTTTGTGGAAATGTGATTTACTAAATTAAATTATGTTAATCCTATGTAAAATTCAATTTTTAAAATATATTTTGACAAAAATTAAAATTCAGTTAGAGTAATTTTTTTTTGTTTGTATAATATATTAAATTGTTACGTTTGAATTATTTTTGCGGATGATAAAAATTGCCATTGTTATCGTTTCACCTTTCTTCGTTCATTTAGGAAAGTGTTTCTTTATTTATTTAAGGAATCAAAAGCTTCCAAATAGAATTTTACTTTGATCGTTTATTGATAATTCACTATTTCTTGTTATCGCATCGTTTTAATCTATTAGAAACGACCTTTTTGTCCCTATCTTACCTTTCATTCTATTTCCATGTCCTACATAAAATGTGTCATTATTAGATTAAATGTAGGGAATGAAACTCTTTTTTACGAATAATATATTATTGTAAGGTGAGAATGGTATTTATTCTATTAATTGTATACCAATAACTCGAAACTCAATGGAATCACAAAATTTATTTTCTATAATTAGCGCCATTTTTTAATACAGGCTTCCTTCGTTCGATGGAGATGATGCATCTGACATAACTGATGGTGGAAATCATCTACTGTCAAACTTTGTGTCGCTTTGCTTGTTTGGCTTTGTAATTTTCTTATATTTCTTGAATTCAGCCTTATGAGCCTGAATACATTCTTCAGCTCTTCTACTAAAATTGAGGAAAAAGAGAGAATGAAGGAGCAGTACCGGCAGAAAGGAAATGTCTTGCTTTGGAACATCAGGATGTTGCGAGAAAGTGGTTTTGAAGATTTAAGCTTGAATTAATAATTTTAAAACTTTTATACTATGAATAAGTTTTAAATAAATTGTTGTGACGTTAAATTATGATTATACGAAAAATTAAAAAGTTGACTTAAACACTTCTAAATTACAATTTGTTCTGCTTTTACTACGTGATCATTTATTCTTATTAAAGGTGAAACAAAACCAATACTTTGTTCTATCACTAAGTTTTTATTACCATTTGCTAGTTTCTGGTCGATTTAATTCAATATCCAGTGCTTTCATACTCGACCTGCACATTCTTCAAAAGCAACTCACTGAGCTAAAACGGCAATACAAGCTAGCAATAAAACAGCATACTATTCTAGTTGCTAATACTAAGAAAAGGTTTTATCAACAGAAAATAATGAACTCACAAAATAAGATTAAATCTTCATGGCGAGTTATAAATGAGTTAACGAATAAAATTACAACAAATTCCAATATAACCCTAAACTCAAACGGCCAATTACAAGATAATCCACTCATTGTTAGTAACATATTCAACTCCATTTTCAAAAAAGGGCCTACAAATATAATAAAACAACTACCGGCATCTGACAATAATTTTTTTAATGCCATACAATGAAATGGAAATATTGAAAATTTTTCAAAAATTAAAAAATAAAAAAACAAGTGATTTGACTTCATACTCAAAGCATCTGCGAAATCTTTCATATCAGGAATTCTCCCAGATAAATTGAAAACTTCAATTATCATCCCAATATTTAAAAAGGATGATCCATTAAACATTGAAAATTATCGTCCGCTGACCCTAGTTTCGGTTTTCCATAAATTTATGGAATTATGCATGTTAAACAGGCTAAATGAATCCTTAAAAAAGTACTCTATATTATCAGATGCACAACATGGGTTTATCCAAAATTTCTCAACAATGACAGCTTTTTTTTATATAACATTGGAAAAAATTACAAACTAATTTTCGCAAAAATCTTCCTGAATAGTCCGCATTTTTATAGTTCGCCAAATTAAATCTTTTTCTTCAGTCTCACGCCCTTTCAACTGTTTTACAAAGCACTTCTTTAGTCTTTCAAACTCTTTATTTGTAAATATTAAGAACTTGATCTTTGTTTTGACCATTTTTTGCTTCGACATTCAGGCAATTCATTTCTATATAATTAGTTATTTAAACTTACTAGTTGAGAAGCCATTTTTGGCCAACCTCGTGGTGTTGGTATTTTGCCATTCAGGAATATATTTTTAAGTCATTCACCTGCGTGATGAAAATTCTCTTATTCATTCAATATGACTAGTTTACTAAAATTATTCCTGAAACTTAAACGATCCATAATACTTAATGAATATTTAATCCATGATAGTTGACAAAGAAGCGATTATAGACACATCAACGTATTAGAATAACATTACAAACTCATATAAGTAATTCAAATTTATAAAAAATAAACAGGTTTCAATTATAACATTACAAATTTGTTTTTTATGCCGATAATAATAATTGTATAGTTGTTGCATATAAATTTAGTCCATCGGATTTAGACGAAAAAAAAGGCTTTAAGTCGAAATTTTTAGTACAGCATAGGGACTCGGCAAAAATTGGCAAAAAAGTCGTAGGACAAAAAAGTTAGGGAGCTTTTCAATCTTTATCTTTGTTCTCCTGTACTTTTTTGCTAAAATGCTTAGTATGGCCGGAAAACAGGAAAAACGGCAAAAAAATATATATCAATAACTTACAATGCCCGGTAGCTGACTGCGCGTCTTAAAAGGACTTAAATATACAGGCCATACCAAAAAATTTTAATTGCACATTATCACTACTGCAATGTCGCCAGCTTGTAATATCTCCCTATTTATAAAACGTCAAACAATTAAATAATTACCAATTGACAGATAATTTCAGAATTTTTATATCAAATAATTCGAAGTGTCAAATTTAATACAAAACCGCATATTTTTCGTCATTGCTGCCAATATTGAAATATGCGCGAGATTTAAATTTCAATGTTATAATTTCGTACCGGAAATGCAGCTGCACCTGATTATTTTTGAGGACGACATATATGACGTGCAATTAATATTGATTGGTATGTACTGTATGTCAAAACCTTCAACTTTTACTGGGTTCCTATACCGTACTAAAAATTTCGACAGAAAATGCTAATTACAGTAAACTAATTTTATCTCAAATTTAACAACTCAAATTTTTTATTTAACCTGCATAAAAATTTAATCCAATGTCAACGTATTGTTTTATTTTTTCGTATAATAAATCCATCCGAGTTGATGACGAAAATTAACACCGAAAATGGAATTTGTGATGAGTAGCGGTAGCGTTGGTATCCCTTAGCTTTAATTTTTTAAACAATTTATGCAAATTCCCAGCTACACGTCACATAATCGTTCCATATGTAATTTAAATTAATGCCCCCGCCGCGCATCCAGCTATAAATGACTATTTAATAACTTTACAGCCCCTACCACCAAACCTTCCATTAATATTTCAAACCAATCCACCCTTTAGTTACCAATATAAACGTGTGCGCTCACGATGTATGTTTTAATTGATCCAAATCATTTAATTATGCATTTTAGGGGTGTTTAACCCCTAAATAAATGTTATATGTATTTTCGAGGGAATTGATAAATGTACTCAATAAAAATATTTGTACTTTCAAAAAATGATGTAATAGCTCGCAGCTTTTAGATTATATTTATTCCTCTGCTACTAATTTGATTTACCTTGTCATTTAGATTGCAGAAAAATTATAAAAAAACAAAGTGAATGTAATCTTAAAAAAATCTGGAGTGGTCTCCACTCGATTTTCCACACACTTTGTAGTAAATGAAATGGTAAAATATTTATTTGGTTATAATGTAAATTAATTGATCTTTAATCAGATATTATTTCAGGGAATCTCAAAAAGCTAAAATCAATCAAAATCTTGAAGTTGGTACTTGAAGAAAAGAGATAAATCATCATATAATTCAAAGAAAATCCCATGATCTTAATTTTATTTTATTATGGAAATATTTAATATTAGGGATTGAAATGAAATTCATTTCCAAGATAAAAAGGAAACAGCGTTACGCTTACAAATATAGCAAAGGCGTGCGTTCTTTAGATTTTCTAATCGGTGTAAGCAGTACAGACAAGAATAAATATTTGAACTATAACTTTCTAAAATGTTTAATTGTCAGTAATGAAAAATCATGTTTATATGAATAATAACGTTGATTGTTATGTAAAAAATTGTAGGGTAGCTCAATTGAAGCTGATTTTTTTTCAATGGATTTTTGGTTGGTATTTGCCATTGTTACTTTTCCCTATTGAGATATCATTAATTAGCCGACCACAAGTAGCTCGATTTTGGTTAGAAAATCGAAAAAAAAAATAGGTACGGATTTTCGGATGGGTACATCCTCGTCGTTATAATATAAGGAAACTAAAAAAAAAAAGACTAGATCTGAGAGAGATAACTCAAATGCATTTAATGCCCTTTTCACTGCAGCTTTTTTATGTACTCGCTTAAACTCAAAGAAATTGCTTTTAATTCTAGACTTAGAGATTTTAAATTCGATGTTAAACATAAACAGAACTTTTAGGAGGATTAAAAATGTTTAAACACTGGCTCACAACAAATATTTTAGTTAAACGCTTTTTTTACATTTTTTTTTTACAAGTATTTCGCTGTATAGGTGGTAATAATGGCTCCGAATTATTATCAGGAGACACATAGCTTATAGGAAATTTCCATAGAAGATAATTCTGAAGACCTATTTTTGATATATTATCAGCGTGATTCATAAAAATATCGACGAATATATTAGAAAAAAAGCTTTGGTAGATTTCATTCACAAATGATATTTAGAGCTAAATTCAAAAATGAAGAAGTTGTCTAGTTTCTTTTTTGTTGTTTTTGAAATAATTTTTTAAATAATTCAAAAAAATGAATGATAAATATGGAAAAAATGATGAAAATAAATTGTAAATCCATTCTATTTCCTTTTGCTCTTTTCCGGAAAAATTTCATCTCCCATCCAGTAAGGGAAACCGGAGATAATTTACACAAGGGCAAGTTTTCCCATTTTCGATTAATTAGGGCCCCAAGCTACATATCGCATTGGATTTTTTTTAAGTTAAATGCCATTAAAACAAATATCCATATAAAATTTGAAGCAAAACCGTGGTTGTTAAAAGCAAAAAAATATATTTGTACCTTTTCTTGGCGGCGCTATTTTTTAAAACCTACATAACAATGCTAGAGAGAGAGCAAAAGACCCAAACTGTGAAAATATACCCCGGTCTCTTCTACTACGAGTTCCAACCTGACCTGAAATGAAAGCTTATTAAATTTCGTACAACTTTCATGACGATGACTTTTCATAACTGGTCATTTTGCTGGTATTTAACTCGAAACATGAAGAAAACTTAAAGTTTTCACTTTTTAGAAACGCATATCCGAAAAGCAGTAATACTCCATTTAATGTAAGATCACGATTTCTTTGTGTACGTTTCACCTGGAATATCTTGAATTTTTCATTTATTTTTAATAAGGATATTTAATTTTAAAATTAAAACAAGATATTTATTAGCAGCACGTTATAATATTTTACTTATACGAAATAACTTTAAACTACATATCTTCATATTTATAGTGATTTTAAGTATTCAACGAAATATAGCCTCAATCTGTATTCTAAGAATATCAATTTTATTTTACTATAATAAAATATCTTCGCAGAATTTCATGTGTAGTTTATAACACAGAACATAAAATCATTTAGATTTTATTTACTGACCCATTTTTACTGCACTCATTAAATTAAATAAAGAAATAAATATTTTCATTTCCAATTTTATAAAAATCTCTATCAAAATTTTAATTTATTTGGATTGAATAACCAACAAAATTTCATTTGAATAAAATGTTTTATTTCCAAATAATTAAAATGGGTTAATCATTCTATTATAGTTATGCAATCTAACTTCAAGTCTAAAAGTAAGTTGCAGAGATGCTGTTTCAATCGAATTCAAAATTAAATTCAAATTAAGTTTCAAACAAAATTAATTAAGCTAGTTCCTCTCTTTTTTAGAAAAAAAAACAAGAGGAAAAGTTTTTTAAATAAGCATCGTTTATATTTTAATTGTGTTGGAAGTTAGATATTCGGGGCATACAAATTTCATTTGTAGTTATAGATAGGGGTATTGCATGATGAAAATTTGTATGCGTGTCGAGACTATTATAAATCCATTAAGAAGATGTTTTTTTTATTTAATGTAGGAAACCTTAATTTAATGTTGTTCAAAAAGGCGATTTATGATAAGAGATTTGGTGTTAAGATAAATGAGATTTTGATATTAATAAATGAGCAATCAGAGTACCGAAATAAAGTTGCTCGATTAAATTTAAATTACTAATATTATTTACAGATTATAAAAGAAACCTTTGAATAGTTTAAATCTATTTCTTCAATTTTCAAAACTTTGTATATATTAATATAGAACAGAATAATTATTAAAATACGATATAAGGTTTCATAAAAGTATCTGTTGTGAGATGATCAACTAATATAAGAAGTAATCTATTTCATGTAAATGGTCCAGGTAGATAGTTTTTAGTTGGTCCACGTATACCCGGACTAAGAGACATTCTCCCGAAGGAAAAGAAGAAGACACTTCTCGCTCTGTGCATAGTAAAACAGGATATCTGCTACATTCGCAAGAAGCCTGTTAGAAGACCAGACGCAGCAAGATGTGCTGCCTTGTTGATTTACCATCGATGAGCACGTGTGTCGGCAGCTGGACAATGACAAATATCTTCTTATCCGCACTTACGTCTGCTTGTACAAAATGTGCACGGGGGTCCGAGGAGTTGGCCGTATAGATTCTTTGAATAATCGGCACATACGAGATAATTGCTTCAATGCATGAGCACGAGATCTAGGCGAAAACTTATCTATGGCATTAGTAAAGATAGTATTGATTGAACATATCCTGCATGCGGATGCCATAGGACTACTTTGGTATCTTCCTGAATGCGAAGAATCATGTATGAAAGAGCGATTAAAATATCAATTTTCATCATTATCGCATAGTCAACGAGAAAGCGTTCACTCCCAAATCTGACAGGGAGACTGGTCTCGCAACAAATACTAAGCACCGGGCTAGTTTTGAAGGCTCCTGTATAAAATCTGATATCAGCAGCGTCTTAGATCATTTTCAAGACTCTTAAACAGAATTTCCGTACAGACGAGTATGCCACCGAGCCGTAATCATTCCGCGATAAAACAAAAGATCTTAGACTCAACCACACTTTTCTCTCCGCATCCTAATTTATACCCGACAAATACTTGAAGTTTTTACAGGATTTTAACAGCTATCGACTAAATCGTCTATTTAACACTTCTATGTGAGTTTATTTTATCGAACAGAAACCGGACTAATGGCGCGCATTTAATAATAATGAGTCTGGAGTGTCTGTGCGGTATCCGTACCCTGCACATATAGTTGAAAACAGTTTTGCTTATGGAAAACTTAAAACATCTATTTCTTGCATTCTTGACGACTGTATCCATGGCAGTCTGCAATCGAGTATTAAGGGCAATAGCCATTATAACAGACAAGAAAATCTCTAAGTCGCCAACACACTATACACGCACATTCTTACAGGTTTTCAATGGAGGCTGCTAAATCGTTAACCGGAGTTCAAAATAGGGTTATACTTAGCATAGATCCCTGGAGTACCGGGTTCTCTAGAACTGCTTGTTTGGATAGGATGTTAGCGATTCTAATATCAAAGTGGCTGTTTGACATGAATACTTGCATGAAATAGGGTTGATCGTCCCATGTCTCAAACTTTTCTAAAATGCCATAGCTAAAGGTAATGTTGTATTCTCTTTCCAGATCATAGAAAATAGTCCCAAGTGCTTTTTGAAAAAGATCGCGTTCTAAATGGTACTTTCCAGGTGGACCAAGTAATCAACAATAGTTTTGTATTTTGCTAGGAAATTTCTACGCTCCAAGATCCATATTACACGTCAGTTAGCCATCTTCTCTAATACTTTATTCGGATAGCATGTGAAGGATATAAGTAAAGTAAAGCCCATAAGACATCCTATACGAATCTTTTAAATCCGATGTTTTTCAAACGAATTTTCATATCCAACAGTTTAGGCAAACGCGTACATATGCAGACAAATTTTCATATTTGGTCGTTTAGGACACGCACACATCTACGATCTTGTTTGATATGATATAAGACTAAAATTAACTTCCGTTTGGCAAAACTGAATTTGTTATCGCACCTAAGTCTTAAAGTGGACTTGAGATGAAAATGTGTAATACCTACTCATTTCATGATAATGATTTTGGGCCTTAGTTTTCTTTGTTTATAAAATGCTCTGAAAAAATATATAATTGTTACTATAATACTAATTTTATATTTTATTTAATTTTATATTGCATTTCAAAAATGATATATTATTTTTGTGCAAAAGAATATTTATATAAATAATAAATGTCTTTTCTCGTCAATTTTTTTTCTGTGTTGATATTTTTATATGTATTTGTTTCTCTCTATCCACTTTTTCTACATGTGTGAAGTTACGTCACTGGAAATTCTCTGCAGGATATATCCGTTGGCCATAAAAGCAACTATAGCCCTCGCATCATTTTCAGCCTTGTGTGTATCCCAGAGTAAAGTTTCTAATGCCACTTGAGACAACAACAATACCCTGCCTCATAGAAAATCATATCCCTCCTCATTCAAACCATCCAAACGTTAATTGAACTGAACCATTCCTTCCATGAAATGAGACACATTTTTTTTTGTTTTCTGGAATAATATGGATATTTTAATTTATTTTATTTCTAATGATAAAAATTAAATCGTATATTGTAATTAGATTTAAATAAAAAATTATTAAACTCGATTTCAATAAATAGCAAAGAAGAAAATAATAAATTTCAAAATAAAATAACTTGACATTTGATTGATTGATAAACTCCTCAAAAGGAATCATTTCAAACTTGCCCTTTTAATTTCCAGGAACTATCAGCAACACGTTTCATACTTGTTGCCTAGATGTATCCGTGGATAGATTTAAGTAAAAAATTCTCCCATTTCTCTACAAATCGCATTATTAAACGAAACCCAAACACAATTAAAATTAAACAAAACTTTTTGCATTTTATAAATTCGTACTGATTACATCAGTTTAATTTGTAAAGCCACATTATTTAATTGAAACATTAAACCGTTCAACATTTAATTGGTAATCGAATTACAAAACAGACATTTCAATAAATTATAAAACTAGCGTTCTTTTTGTGCAAATAATTAACTTTACTTCCCAATCAATATGTGTACTAGAATTGCCACTAATTAGTGACGAAATTAAATTACAGGAACATACACATTCTAAAATGTTTTAGGGTAATAGAACAGTAACAAATTTTATAATTTGTTTAATACACTCGTTAGATTTTAGTAATTGATCACTTTCCAGAGAATAGGTCTTTTACATTGAGCTTTAATAAATAATGTAATTAATATTTATTTCCAGTTTTATTAACTATTATTTTGAACAAAAACGAAGCTTATTAAAAAACTTTCTGGAAAAATCAAAAAAAATATATTAAAAAAAAAAAGAAATAAATTGCATGCCAATACATTCGTTACCTGATAGTTCAGTGGCTGTACAATTTTTAGGATGAAATTTTTAACACAGAAATTTTATGTTTGATCCCTATGTATTTTGGTATGCTGAAAACGAATCTGTGGTTAAAAGTTATTTAAAATTACCGCATTGCAAGATATCCGTCATTTTTATGAAAAAGGCAATTTTTACTTCATTTTCAGGTTTTTTTGAAATAACAAAAAAATATGAACTTCAATCAAAAAATGTTTCATACAAAAGTTGTATATAAAGTTATTCCACGTCAAATGGCGTCAATTAGAGGTTTATTGGTAGCCTGGGGCCTTAAATGGGGTCTTTTTGATCGATTTTTTGATTGGCCAATTTCTCATGAATCTTTGGTTGCTCTGTTATGTTAAGTATGCTAAAAAAAGTGTTTTTGGTTTACTTTATTTTGGTTTTTAAATTTTTTTCGTAACCAAAATCTGCTATTTTGGAAAAATTGTATTTTCGCGATTGTGAC